>RJWT010004342.1:0-33667 GCA_004365215.1 Cuniculus paca | reverse complement strand
CCCCGCGGGGCGTTAATGTCCACGCGAGAATTGTAACCATGAAAGGAGTTTAACCCCAGTAAAGGTTGGTACTCATTGCTATTGACTCCAGCTTGCGGTTGTTGTGTCCGTGTTCGTTTTTTCCTTGTCTCTCATCGCCGGCCGAGAGTTTCAAACAAGCAAAGCCAGCGCGGACAAAAGTCAACACTAAAAACTCAATAGCCTTCCTGTACACAAGCAACAAATGCACTGAGAGAAAAATTAGGGAAACACTTTACACAATAGTGTTGAAAAAAATGAAATACTTAGAAATCAATCTAACAAAGGAAGTAGAAGATCTATACATTGAAAATTATGGTACTCTGAAAAAGGAAATCAAAAAGATCAGAAAATGCAAAGATGTTCTTTGCTCATGGGTAGAAAGAACCAACAAAGTGAAAATTGTCATATTCCCAAAATCATTATACAGATTTAATGCAATAACAGTCAAAATATCATTAGCGTACCTAACAGAACTAGAGAAAATATTGCTGTAATTCATTGGGAAACAGAAGAGACCTAGAATAGCAAAAGCAGTTCTGGCTAACAAAGGCAAAGAAGGGGACATTACAATTCTTGACTTGATTTTTATTATAAAGGTACTGTAATAAAAACAGCATGATATTGGCCAAAAAAAAGAGAGAAAAAACCTGAAGATCAATAAAACAGATTAGACAATACAGAAACAACTCCAAACACAGCCACTTTATCTTTGACAAAGGGGTTAAGCATGCATACTGGAAGAAAGATATCCTCTTTAATAAATGATGCTGGAAGAACTAGTTTTCCTTATCCCAAAGAATAAATTATGCCTATGTCTCTCACATGCACTAAACTAAAATTGAAATGCATCAAAGATTTCAATATTAAAGCAAAAACACTAAATCTGCTAGAAGAGAGAACAGGTAAAATTCTTGCAGCTATAGGGATAGGCAAAGACTTCATGAAAAAAACACTGATTGGAGAATATTTAAAGAATCAACAACTAGGACCTCATCCTATTAAAGAGCTTTTTGCACAGTAAAATAAATTACCAATAGAGTGAAAGGACAACCCTCAGAATGGAAAAATATTTTAGTTGTCCATTAGACAAAAGACAAACATCTAGAATATATAAAGACCAAAAAAAAATTAGATCCTCTAATTTAAAGACCCAATTCAAAAATAGGCCTCTGAGATAAATGCACACGTCTCAGAGAAAGAAATACAAATGGCAAACAAATATATGAAAAAGTGTTCAACACAATGCAGAGATTTCATCTCATCTCAGAAAGAATGGCTAATATCAACAAATCAAGAATACATTCTTAAAAATGTGTGCATTCTTAAAAGTGTATGCATCTTTGACTCACACATTTGGAATATACAAAGGATAATGTACTTTTAATATTCCATTAAGTAAAATCATACCTATTTTATCGATGGATGTCATGTAGACTAAGAAATAATCTTTCAGAAAATGTATACAAATGTTTTTGTGACCTTGTGCTTGGAATTTCATTATTACTGAATATTATTGAGAATGATTTTTAAATTTGTTTGCATGAAAATGTTAGTTGTCTTTGTATATTTCAGTTCAAAAGTTTTGAAATATGTTTTTATGACAGCGCAGAGGAATAAAAACTGAAGTACTGCTATTAGGTGCTCTTTCAAATACAAGTACAGGCCATCATCTATTTATACAAAGGAGCTTTTCATAGAATAGTTGCAGAATTTTATATTTTGAGTAGTCACAAGAGGAAAATTACAATATTATGCCACTGCAAAAGAAATCATTGCATTGCATATTTCAATGAATATTTGATACTTACTCTTATTTTTCATTCCCACCTCTCTAAATGCATCAGAATCTATACATGCTTTTTTCAAAACATTTGGAACTAACTGATTTCTCTCAAGAGTCTCAGCTAATTTTTTTTCCTTAAATGATTTGTTCTTTAAGACATTTATGGTTCAAAAATTCAAGATTTATTATTACACCTTCTGCAATTGAATACATTTATTTAAATAACGTATGTCATTCCAATCATGGTATTTTCATCTTGCTGGATTTTGAACTAGACACAGTTCCAGCTCCAAGGTTTAGAGTTTTAGCCAGGAAATGGAAGCAGCCTCTGAAAGAAGAAGGTGGAGGACTCGTCTGGGTAGACTGAATCATTTGAAAGGTGGATTGCAAGAGGGTTATGAATGTCAACTCTACCTGCCTACAGAGACTTTGACAGGAAGCTACAGCCTTTTATAATGTTTAAGATACTCTATACATGGTATTTGAAGACCTGTGCTCATGCCTCATTTCTGCCCCATACCAATTATGGCAATTTGATCTCTCACCCTGCTAAACCATAGTACTTCCCCCTAAAACTGAAATATATGACTTTGCATATCTGTCATACACTTTCACCTATTACTCTAGGGGAAATAGACCTCTATAGCATTACTTTTCATCTAGCCTCCTCTTGATTTTCAGCCAGATGATTCTGATAAATTCCTTGTTATTCTTCAGCTTACCACAATACTTTTCCCTTTTGATGTTATTTGCATATTAAATGCTTAGGGAAATTTACCAGGCTAACTATCCCATCTTGAATTTTACTTTGTAGAAATGTTTTTAATTTATTTTAAAAAATATATTAGAATATCAGTATTTTCTTTTTACAGTTGTTTCCATAATGGCAAATCAGGTTTTGTTTTCAAGATGTTTTTCATACTGAGTACAACTCTAACACTAGACATAACATTATTTATGGTACACTTACTTTTTTTTATGTCTGGATATATGTAGTGCAATGTCTTTTTTTTATTCATTGCATAAGTAATTTGTGTTATCTCCCTTTCATTCTCAGTCAGTTTGGACAAGAACTGATTGATCTTATTAACTTGGGGGGGTAACAAAGTATTTCTACACTAAAGTATTTATCTGCTATTAAGTATATATATATATTCTATTTTATATATATATATATTCTATTTTATATACATTGCTATATTTCTTATGTATTTTATTTACTTCTTTCCATTTTAGTGTTTAAATCTGACCTTATTATTCTTGCTTCCTTAAATCTAGGTTTGACCTTTGGTTTTTATTTTTCCTTGTTTCTAAATATACATTTGTAGTTTGAAATATAGCTGTATTTTGAAAGTTTTGACACATATCTTTTAAATTTCTTCATACTCCAAATTTAAAATAATATAAACTGATTTCTTCTGTGATTAGAAATTTTCCTATAAATGTTCTTTATCCTTTAAACTTACATTCAATTACTGATTTCTAGTTTAATCTGTGTTCAGAGAAAATATTCAACAAGATCCTCACTTATCCCTTCCTTGTAAAGTTTACCTTTTCCTCTGTATCAGTAGAAGTCCATTTCCATTCATACGAGTTTATACATGGAAGTTCCAAGGCAGGTTTACCTAGAATTACTATACCTCTTATTTCACCTTTGTAAGAAGACACTTATAAAAGAACTCTTCAAAGGAAAAAAAAATAACTCAGGCAGGGAAGAGGAGGAATGAAGGAAAGGAAAGGAAAAAAGATATAAATTTGTATATATACACTTAAGATAGCTAAGATGATTGTACTACTAATTCTATTAGTTCTTGGAACAAAACAGTTAACATTCATATGATTAATTTTGCATGTCTGTATCAGGTAATCTGAGTAACTCTTTTGAAGATAACTATACAAAATAACAACCTCTGTTATGCTCCTACCACCTTGTTTCAAAAGCCTATATTTTTATTGTTTTGGGCTCTCTGTTATTGATATTTATTTGTCTCTTTTGTTTCTTGTTTTTCTTCTACTTTGTTTTGTTATTCCCCCTAATATAGAAAGGATAGATGTACCTGTATAGGCTTATACTCTGAACTACTCCAAAAGAGCTCACAAGAACTGATTTTATTATGTGTGATGGTATGAACAGCTACTTTGAAGAAAATAAGACCTTTAGGCAGCCGTTTCTGATTTCTTATCAGCATGTTCTGAAGTTCAATAATGGTTTTATTCTTTGATTTGATTGATTTAAGTCTGTTTTTTATTATTCAATTCAAACATGAGAGAAGCTATGGACAGTTATTTTGAAGAAAACAAGACACCATGGTAACCACTGTTGATTTCCTGTTGTCTTGCTTTGAAGTCCTGTATTGCTTGCATTGTTCTGTTCTGATCTCCTTTGTTCTGTTTTATTTTGTTTTGTTTTGTTTTAATCTCTTTAAAATAAAAAAATAAAATAAAATAAAACAAAAAAGTATGTATTAAAGAAATAACCCCCTTTCTTTAAGACTTTGTATCCATACTGGGAATTTAACAAAGACTTTACTCTGTACTTCTAGTATTCCAATATCCCATAATACCATTGTTTCCAGGAAAAAGATTTTTGGAGAAAACTGACTACCTTTTAGATTCCAATATGCTATACCATCCCATGTAGCTGCCAAAACTTTCCTGGTTTCTTGTTTTCAATGTAGAGCCACACTATTATAAGCCAGATTCCTCACCAATCTTCAGACTTGGCAAATTTGTTAGTTACATCAGCTCACTCAGGAAATGTTCTTTCTTACAGGAATTTTAGTTCATCTTGTTCTCTTTGCTTCTGCAGTGTTTTGATAACTCTCCTAATATGGAGCATCTGGGTTTTTGCTCTGGGACTTGTTAGACATTGTGATAGGTTAGATGAACACCCACTACTTACAACAGACAGCTTGGAAGGAGGAGTTCCCTTTGTTGCTCCTTATCCTCATTTTCCTTACTGCTTTTTGATTTCTGGTTAGAATGCAAACAAAGTGAACAAGAAGCCTCTGTCTCCCTCATAGTTCCTGTGTAGTGCTATAATGCAATGTCCTCCCTTGCTAAAATCATGCTGAAATTTAATTACCATTGAAACAAGACTAAGCGGGACCTCAGACTGTTATAGGGGCACATTCCTGTGGTCCTAGCATTCTGGAAAGCTCATGGAGGATTGCAAGTTTGAGAAGAGCACAGGCAACTTAATGATTTACAAAGAACCTGCCTTATAAACAGGGTTGGAAATGTAGTTCAGTGTAAGGGCCTTGGGTTCAATCCACAGTACACTCCCCAAAACTAAGTTTATTGGGACCTTTAAAAATGAATGGAATAAATCTGCTTTTGCAGGAATGAATTAATTTAAAAGGAGGGAGTTTTGATTCCTTTTACCCTCAAACTCTATTTGTCTCTTTCTCTCAGTCTCTCATTTATGATATGCAAACAATCTTAGAAGGAAGTAGAGATTTTCACCATGCCAATAATGAAGGTAGACTTCTAAGCCAAAGCAGTAAATAAAAGTTAAAGTCAAAAGCAAGAAAGGACATTGGAAATGGATATCTATATTGGGTTCATGATCTATAAGAAATAGAAATCTATAAGAAATAACTATGTAATGAAGAATAGGGAATAATCTTTTCCCACAAATGCTTCAAAAAATGACAACAGCAGTAACAACTATGATGATAGCATTAGATAGTAAGGTAACTAGAACACACTTTCATTATTAAGACAGGGCTAGGACTAATTCCAAACTAAATAAGGTGCATTGAGTTTAAGCTAAGTCTGGCTATGGAGTGCTAAATTCACTTATTAAATTAAAAATACATTGATCCAAGAAATTAACTAAAAATCATCCTGAATTATTGAAATATATAGGGCTCTTGGAGAACAGAACTCATAAGTAACCTCTATGGCCATTAATTCATGCAGTGTGAGATCTTTCATATCAATTCCAGCTGAAAGGGAGGCTGCAGGAGCTGATAAAGCACTTGAAGAAATACACCAAAATTAAAAGTCAAAAGAAGAAACAAATGTAAAGAACTGCTCCCCAGGAATCATGGAAAATAAAGCAATATGAAATATAAGTTTAATTCACTGTGTTTTAATGAGAAAATAATGATACAGAAAGTTCCTGTTATGATGATCTAAATATAGCACTGGTACAAATATCTAGGAAGATAAGATAAAGTATAACAAAACATATTTTAAATGCTTAAAAGGACAATTCTGAATAAAAAGAAAATCTCAAAGTGCTAAAATGAGGAGGAGAGTAAAATCAGAGTTCTAAGTACCCACTACTGCTAGATTTGGTTAGACAGAAAGAAAGGAAAGGAATGCAGGTCCTTCACCTTTGTCAAATTTGGGTTTGGGTCTCCAGTGCCCACATATGAACAGAAATCTGTTGGGGACCACAAATTCATAATGGCTAGTTTTTCATATTTCCCTATGGGATAAAAGGGAGGTTTGAGATTATTGGTACTACCCATCTACCATTTCTCATTGACTCTTCTGAGCATAAGATCATCCATGTCCTCTTGAGCCATCTCAGAATTATACTCATGACAAGATCCTTCTTAGCATAAAATCATCTATGCCCTCTTGAGTCTGAGTCTTCTGATGAATTGTAATTCTTTACTAGCCCCATGTTGGGTGCCAAGTATCGGGACCCCGGCCAAGAGTCTCAATTGTCTGTCTTAAGAATACGGTGAGAAAAATAAAAAACAGAGACAAGTATACTATTTTCTTAGTGGCTGGGAAGTCAGTATCTCCAGATCGAACCTCTCCACTCCCAAAGCAGCCATTGTTTATTAGGTGTATACAATGATAGGTGGGGCTAGTAAAGGATTACAATTCATCAGAAGACTCAGACTCAAGAGGATGTAGATGATCTTATACTAAGGATTTTGTCCTGGAGTATAACCCTGAGATGACTCAAGAGGGCGTAGATGTAGATTTATAGAAAGAGGAGTTACAATGGTGTCAAGATAATCCAAAACAATGAGATATGTTTTCTGAAAAATAATTATGGGGATTCTCATATTAAAGAAACATTATGAGGAAGAGAAACCAAGCCTTTCCATGAAGCAAGCTCCACCATGCTGATTGGAAACAGCCTCAGCCAGAAGAGAAACCATGCCTTCCCATGAGCCAATTGGTACAAAGTCTGAAGAGCCACAAGAGTACCCCCACACACACCCTGCTAATTCGGAGGACTTAGGGTGAGATGATAGCAACTGAGGGGAAGGAAATAGCTTGATGCTTGTGTTGTTTGGTTGACTTTGCAGGCCTGGGGCTGGTGGTCTGGGCATCTACTTGGAGGATGGCAGTGTGCATTATGGCAACAGTGGGGGATTTCCTCCTGTCTTGTTTTTGAAATCCAATGTTTTGTTCCAGTTCACTGTTTTGTTTTATTCCTGTGCCTGGTAATCTGAGAAACTTATTTGAAGTTAACAATGTGCAGTATTGTTCTTACTGTCTTATTTTGTTCCAATTTTTTGTTTTGTTTTATTCAATGTTATGTTTTGATTGGTTTTATTCTGTTTTACTTTGTTTGAGTTTGCTATGTCTGATGGTATGGATGACAATTATGAAGATAGCAAAATATATTATGGTAGTCATTGTTGATTTCCTATTACCCTGTTTTGAAGTTCTCTACCACTATCACTACTTTGTTTTGATTGGCTTTATTTTGTTTTGTTTTGTTTTATTCTCTTTAAAATAAAATTTAAAAAACATTATGATTTTTAAGCAGCAAAATAATAACAGATATATATCTACATGAATTATATAGCAAGAACAAAACAAAATCATGGAAGAAACCAAAAGGATTGCTCTAAAAGTACAATAATTGAGGTAGTCATGAGCTTTTCAGTAGCTAAAGACCAGAAAGAAAACAACAAATGTAATGAGTCAGAAGTATGATAAATAGGAAAAACTAACCTCATATAATTGAATCCAGCTATATCAGGAATAATCATAATCATGTTATGTAGAAAAGAGATATTTAAGGATTGTATTGAAAATAAACATCAGATATATCAGACTATAAACAGTGGAGAATTTGGGGAAGAGGATTAATCAGACTAATATTTCTTTAAATTATATCTAGCATTATTATTCAAAAAAGATAAGGATTAATTTAAGAGATATGCATTAGTAAGCTTTCCTTTCACTATAACATATCTCAATCCACAATTTAAAAGAGTACAGGTTTAGTTTGGTTCATAGCTTCAGGGAATTCATTTTTGGGTTGACCAGTGTCATGGAAGAAACCTCATGGTGTGATGTGATGGATACAATATTCTTGGTTCATGGCTGCAGAAGTAGACCAGTGGACTAATACCAGAAAGAAAGGAGCTTGGTGCCAGATGTAGACCTCGAGGTCATACCTCCATGACCCACCAACACACACCTAGAAACATACCCTTGGGTATCTCTCATGCCAATAAATTTGACACAATTAACCATCAAAATATATTTATATATCTTCTCAACTTCCACAGACTTTTAGTAGAAATGTAGTCATTCCAAAAAAATGGGACATTTCGTAGTTTTATTTTTTCCACAATGCTGCATCTTTCAATATGCCTGTTTTACTCTCAGATCTCCACCTAGCCTTCCTACTATTGAAGCTTCAATAAAACTATTGAATTTGAACTGAATCCTATCCATCTCTTCCTACTGCTTGCTAATCATTCAAGTTTTTGCTCTTTTGCTGTTTTTAGACTCAGTAGCTATTTGGAATACAAAATAAGACATGATAACTTGTTGCCACAACTCACTCTTTAACCTTAATTATCTAATATTCAATTGATAAGCAGAGGAGTGGTGTTATGACAACATGCTCATTCCTACAGGACTTTTCCCAATGTGTTAAAAATTGTTTGAAACATTCAGGGGTAAGTTTCCACACATATAAAGAGAAAGCTTTAATAGTATATAAAACCAGGTAATAAAAGTTGGATGCCATACTAGAATGCATTCTTTTAGTACAAATAGTGGTTGGGTAATGTGGGAGGCACACTAGTATGCTCTCCAATAAATTACATCTTTACATTATCTCTTCCCATACATGATTGGGCTATTTGACTTGCTCCAACTAAATATAGTATGGCAAAATGATAGGATAGATCCAGGGATTATGTTTCAGGAGAATCTGAGCAGATGGAAATGAGAGATTATCCAATTGGTCTTGAGGTAAGCTTCCATTTTGTGAAGAGGGCTGTTAAAGGGCATAAAGGAAGGGACTAGGGGTTTCCGGAGTAGCTCCCACTGATGGCCATCAAGAAATGGGACTTTTAGTTCTGCAATAGCAAAAAGGAAATTCTGCTAACCACCATGACACCACGAAAGAAGATCCTAAACTCTAGAAAGGAACCCAGTAAGGCTAACGCATCATTTACAGCTTTGTGAGGCTTTACAGTAAAGGCAGATAAGCCATGCAAATTCTAGATGGACAGAAATTGCAAAATAATAGAGATAATAAATGTCCATTGGTTTAACATTTTAAGTTTGCCACCCAGAAACAGAAAACAAATGCAAGTCAGGTATGGTGGCACACTCCTGTAATTCCAGCACTTGGGAGGCTGAGGCAGGAAGATCATTGCAAGTTTGAGACCAGCCTGGGCTACAAAGTGAGTGCAAGATCAGTCTGAACTGAATATAGTGAGACTCTGTCTCAAAAAGACAAAAAAAAAAAAAAAAAGGAAAGGAAAGGAAAGGAAAAGAAAAGAAAGGAAAGGAAAGAGAAATGCAATTGTTTTACTGGCTCTAAACACTGCTATGCTTTTCATCATGGTCAGTTTCATGTGGATATAGGAGTACAGATGAAGGAGAGAGATACAAAGACATCTCCCCTGGGATTTCAATTATTGAATGTAAAGCAAACTCTACATTGTGGTTCATGTTTTTAGTTTGGAAGAATTCTCTCGTGTCTCATTTTGAAGGAAGAAGCACAAAACCTAGTATAAAGTGGAAGAGATCAGCTGGTTAAGATGTTCTGCAATAGTGCTGATGACAGTAGATATTTCACAATCTGTGCTTATGTTTTCATCTTTTAAAAAAATTTAATAATACATGTTTGTTGTCATAATGATTATATCCATCATAGTGAAATGATACATGTACATAACATATCTCCATTTTCTCCCTTCCTCTCCATTCTCACTTTTTGGCTGCCATCTAATGAATTTCTTCTTGTAAATTCTTATAAAGTTAATTATCATAAATACAGACTGACAATCAAATTAATAGTCCAAAAATGTAAAATACATAAGATAATTATGTTAAATGAAAGTATACTTTTAGATACATTGTCCATCATGGATTACAATAACTTTTCTTTATCTTTTTTTGTTTCTGTTGTCTGTCCTTTTCATTGTAATTTATATAGTACTGAGTATCTCACATAAGAGAAACTATGAGATACTTAAATTTGTGCGTTTGATTTATTTCACTTAACAGTATGGTCTCTGGATTTTTATAATGGCCAATGTTATGATGACAAGATTTCTTAAAGTTTTCCTATTATCCTTAGACTGTGTTTTCTCTACAACCTTGTATGTTTATTGTGCTATGTTTCAGGATTTTTACAGAATGTACACACATGGCCCATGATAGTAGACATACCTATTTTCTAAATGTGTTCCCTATAACAAAGTCATAAATCATATCAAAAGCCTCAGGACACAGATACTTTCTCCCCAGATATCTTGTTCTCTCCTAGAGAATTCTGATTCCATTGGACAATTAATTTTCACACAACTTCTCCTAAGGTCTATCACAAATATTCAGGTAAATACCAGACTGGTGGGTGATAAGTATTATTCTCAACTGTTTGACTCTCTAACCACCTGTCTTGGTTACTTTTCTCTCATTGCTGACACAAAATACCCAACACCAAAAATAAAGGAAAGAAAGGTTTAGTTAGCTCATTGTAGAAGTTTCAGTCCATAATCAGCTGGCTCCAAGGCAGTGTGCCATGGCACTAAAGCAACACTTCAAGGCAGAAGCCAGCAAAAGCAACTAGAGCAAAAGGTAGAGGGTGGCCTGTGTGCAACATAAGAGGGGTAAAGAGGCTTGTTCTTCCCCTCTTTTGCTCTGGTTGCTTTTGCTGGCTGTTGCCTTAAAGTGTTGCCCCAGTGCCATGGCACACCCCTTGAAGTCAGTTGATTATGGACATTGAAACCTCCACAAACTTGTAAGCTTAATAAACCTTTCCTTCCTTAATTTTGAGTGTTGGGTATTTTGTCTCAGTAATGAGAGAGAAGAAACCGGGACACCACCCCTCCACCACTTTAATGCATACTGTTCTGTGTCCATGCAATGCACTGAATATCTACACACTCCATTTAATTAACTTTTGTCTGTGTCTTAGGGTTCACTTAAAATATTTGTTATGTATGCCCATACAGGGAAAGTTTGCTGATCCCCAGGATAGAAAATAGAAGTTCTAAAGTCTCTGTAAACTTTTAGATTCTCTGATTCTCTTACCTGCTTTCATTTTACATTACTAACTGCCATATCTTTCCTAAACAAACAAGAAGGGGACTGAAGAAATTTTATATTTTAGCAAAACTATCTGTTGTAACTTTTGAAAGACTAATGATGAATAGCTAGTTTGGGGTCCTAGAACCCTCATTGATGTTGATTTTGCATAATGTATACTTTGAATTGGAATTTGCATGTATTACAGACAAACATGATTGTCACAAAAGATATGATGTAGTTGTTTCCCTTTTCTTCTCTTAAAATAAATCAAAAGGTTTCAGGCTGTTCTTGGGTTTCAATTTATTATTTATCATTCAGCTTAAAATATATTTTGTGTCCTTTTTATCTCTTTAGGGGTGCCTCCACTTATTTGCCAAACAGATGAATTGAAAAAAGTTTAGACACTTCTTTCCGAGCTGCATAAAGCAAATTCTGTTGAAAGACATTAGGTGAACAAGGTTAATGTTAAAATAATGCAGGGAAATGGTTACTGATACAATTGAAATGATGAAGGATCTCTTGAATTTGTCTCCAGTGAAGATGCAAGGTACTGATAAGCTTGATGTATGGTGCTGCCATCACCTATTTGTCATAATTATGGAATAGATTTCGGGTCATTTACCTAGAAAGAGTGTCCAGAGTTTATTGTTTAAATGGAAACATTTCTCTGCCTGGAAATCTTTCTGTGATCTTTTATTATCTAAGATAGATGAATGCTGATCCATGACAAATTGAATGAAGCTATTATTCAACAGAAATTTGTATATTCTCAGAAGTTTCATATATGTTTACTGCTTTTAAATTCTGTGTTGCTGGCTATTTTCTCTCTTGTACTTGCTTGTTAATTCTTCCATGCCTTTTGCATAGAAGCTCTATCCCCCAGCAGTTTTAGGATCCAATGTTCTCATATCTAGCACATGCTCATTTTACCAGTCTGAGAACACTGGAATCTGAAGACTTTATTAAAAGTATAGCTTTTCTTTAGAAAGTATTAGTCACATCTCACTCATTTCACTCTAATTAGTTCATGGTGTATTTTCCCAGAATCAGTATATTTAAAATCAACACCCCCAAAAAGCATAAAACAAGTACAACACTGTTAAGCAAATTCATCTCCACTTTTATTCTTAGTAGATGCACTTGTTCACGTTTCAAGGAAGAAACAAGCAATCAGACAAACATATATGCAAGCTTTCACCATAAAAACTCAGTCACCTACATCTGAACCCAGGTGCTCCTCCTTCCTCCAAACACCAGAATGTGCTATCCATGTGTCTAGTGAAGCCCAATTCCCGTATTTACGTAGGTTTTTCTTAACAACTAGGTGACTCATAGTGCACATTTCTCTACCTGATCATAGTTTTCTCTTGACTTTTTTCATCTTTCAAATACAATAAAGTTTTTCTCCTTTCTGTTTTACCTAATTTCTGGAAGTAGTTCTTTGCCATGGCTATGTTGATCTTTTCCCATTTTCTCCTTCATTTTTTGAAATAAAAAACATTTGCATAACCAAAGATAATAGTAATAGTTATTATACTGTGTAACATTATCTTCAAATTACTTATTCCATTGAAGACATAAATCAAAAAGTTTCTACAAAAAAATAAGAGATAATAGCACAAGCTTTCTTTTCAATGAACTAAGATAAACTATTAGTATAATTTTAAGGAAGAAATAAGACAGTTTCTGGAATTTAATAATAATATTCCCATTTTCTCTTGAATCAATTTCCGTCAGGGTTTGCTTCTCCAATTGCATTAAAGGTTCTATCAAGCTCAACAGTGAACACCATGTTTTAGATTTATTGACAATTCTTCCACCTTGTTGTTACACCACACACTAGCAGCATTTGCTAGTATAATAAAACATTCAATATTTCACTTTCAAACACTCTCTGCTCACTGAGAGTAACTGTCTGTCATCTCTGTCTCTTCCCCTTTCAAATAAATCATCTTTCATCTTTCCTCTACCTTTCTTCATTTAGATTCTTGGACAGTACATCTTCTTCTGTTCTTTCTCTATGCACTTTGCTGATTTCTCCACATCTCTCTGATTCTTTACTGTTGCAGTATTCCGGTTCACTCATTGGATATCATCTTTTCTATCAACAATTATTCCCATCATAAATTCAGAAAGATAAATAGGTTTAAAATGATGTATGTGCCATCGATAGCTTAATTTTTATAACCAGCTACTCATTCTCTGCATACAACATGAATGTTCAATTGTCCACTTGTCATCTGGACTGGGATGTTCAATAGCTTGCTTAGTCACTCACTTCTGACCTCTTATCTCATTTCTGCTACTCCTACAAAGTACAAAGGACATGCCCACACCTGAAATCTTCTTTTTCTTTGTTAATGATAACTTTGTACTTCTTTATGTTCAGCCCAAAAACCTTAGGTTTATTACAACTCTTGCTTGTGCCCTGCATCAAGCAA
This sequence comes from Cuniculus paca, assembly GCA_004365215.1. Lineage (NCBI taxonomy): Eukaryota > Metazoa > Chordata > Mammalia > Rodentia > Cuniculidae > Cuniculus > Cuniculus paca. The sequence goes on along the minus strand of RJWT010004342.1, from coordinate 19,939 downwards.
ACTATATTTTTTTTATTCCACCTACCGGGGAAGCTTCACATACTTTCCATCTCCCTGTAAAATCAAATCAAATAATAGGCTCTATTTTTTACTTCACTTTTTTCACTGATAACCCAACTTACATAACGATAAGCTCTAAACTATGTCTGACATACAGTTTCTTGGTAAACATTGACCAAAGTAATGAATGAAAAGAATGATTATTTCTGTCATAATTACTTTATTATGATATAATTACTTATTATGACATAATAAAATCATAATCTACTTTTGCTTCAGAAGGACTACAATTCATAAAATTCAAGAGTGTTATAATTTGAAGCAGAAAATTCCTGCATGGATAATGGAAAATTATTATGTACATGAAGTTCAAACACAGAGAGTAAGGTCAATGATTCTAATTTTAAATTTAAGTTACTTCAATACAATTGAAAATCATTAGTTGTATTCTCTGATGCATTTTTAGTTAAATCATCAGACTTTTTTTAAAAATTAAGTTTATTGGTACAATTCAGTTATACACAATGATCACATTCATCACAGGGAATTTGTATCTTTACATGATATACCTTGATTCCTCTTTTATTTTCTTTCCCCTCCCCTCCCTTCAGTCTTTCCCTTCCTTATTTGCAAAACTTTGCTTGCATTTTATCCTTTTTTCTTTTTGCTCTTTTCCCTTCCTTCCTCCTCCAAACCTTAGTTCCCCTTTCCTTTTGAAAAATTTCTTCTTATTTCACAATACTTATTATACATTTTTTCCTTATTTCTGCTCTCTGTATCTCACACCAGAGAGATTATGTGGTATTTTCACCTGTGTATCTGATTTATTTCATTTATGTGGTTTATCTCAAGGTGCATGCATTTACCTAAAAATGTCTCATGTTTACCCTTCCTTAAGGTTGAGTAGTACCCCATTGCATAAAATAAATACATCTTGTTTTATCTATTCACTTGTGATGGGTATTTGGGTTGTTTCCAAGACTTATCTATTACAAAATGTGCATCTATAAACATGGGTGCACATATGTCACTGTGGTATTATGCTTTTAATTCTTTCATAAAGATACTAATATCTGGGTCAAATGGGACCCCCAGTCCTAGTTTTTTAAGGAATTTTGATACCAGTTAATACTCCTACCAACAGTGGAGAAGGGTTCCTTTTTCCCACAGCCCCATCAGCATTTGCTATTGGTTGATTTCTTGGTAATAGCCATTCTTTCTGGGATGAGATGAAATTTCAGCATTGTTTTAATTTTCATTTCTTGAATGACAAGTGATATAGAACATTTTTTCATATATTTATTTGCCATTTGTACTTCTTCATCTGGAAATGTGCATTTTCTCAGGTTCCCATTTTTGGACCTGGTTTTTAAACTTGGGATGTTTGATTTTTTTCAATTCTTTATATGTTCTAATTATTAGTCATTTTTTTGAGGAACAACTGACTGAAATTTTTATCCTGTCTCATGGGTTATCTTTTCACTCTGTTGGTCATTTCTTTTTCTGTACAAAACTTTTTAATAAGATGATGTCATAGGGTTTTGTTTTTTTGTTTGTTTGTTTGTTTTGGTTTTGGTTCTTTTGTGGTATATCCTGTGTAATCAGGGTTTTGTTCATGAATCTTTGCATACACATATGTCTTTAAGAGTTCTACCTATTCTGCATCCCAGCAGATGTAATGTTTCTGTTTTAATATTTAGATCTTTGATCTATTTTGATTTTAATTTAGTGCATGGCGAAAGACATGAATATAGTTTTAGTCTTCGGAATGTGAAAAGCCAGTTTTTCTAGCACCAATTTTTAAAAAGGTTATCTTTCTTCCAGTGCTCATGCTTAGTCCTTTAGTCAAAGATAAGATGGAACCTGTGGGCATAATTGTGTAGCCTTCAACTCTAGTTTTTCACTCTAAACCAAAAGGTATATTTGGTTCTTGTCGCCCATCAAGGAAAAAAATAAGCAACGATCGTTCATATCCCTTTCTTTTAAGATCATGACTTAGAACTGGTTCATATCATTGTTTGAACTTTCCTTTGGCAGAACTCTTTCACAACACAGTACTCATTGCAAGAGGAATGCAGAAAAAAATCTGCCAATAATTTTTGAACCATGTGCCAAGGCATAGCTTGGTAGTTTCTTTACTGTTGAAAGGACACGTTTATTGGCTGAAGACATGGATCTCTACTGAATCTAAGAGAACACGGAGTTCTTCACTTTATTTTACTCTTACATGATAATAGCAACCAGACTCTAATGGTGAGGGCCAAACTTAGGAAACTATATCATTATCAGTTCGATTTCCATAACATAAATTCCAGCATAATGGCTTAAGTTAAATAAGATGCAACAAAATTAGTCACTACATAATAACTATGCTCCAAATCAGACAAAGTTAGGGATTTTAAAGAAACTTATGAAAATATTTGAAACTTCTCTAAGAGTGGCATTTCCATAAAATCTGGAACTTCATTATCTTGTCCACGGTTAACTCCTGAAGACATCAGTGTCTGGAACAAATAAATGAATAATTAAGCTCTAATAAATAAAGAAAAATGAGTTCCAAATTTACACAAAGAATATGCCCCTGGGAAACAGCACATTCTAATCAAAGAACAGGGAAAATGGCAAAGTAATTAGATATAATAGCCTCCATGTCCTAAATTTTGTAGATGACAAAGCAATATTCACAGTAGTTAACTGATGTAGGGACAAGGTTAGAAAACTATTCTGACGCAGGGTCAGGTGTATAAGTAAGTGGTTTTTACCCTCAAGTACTTCTTTTCCACTTATGTTTAAGTCCTGTCCCTGTTCATCTCTCAGATACAGCTTTATAATTCTATTTCCCTTATTTAACAGATTTTTTTTTGGCAATTCTAGACATTGGACAGCCAGATTTGCACACACTAGGCAAACACTCTATCACTGTATACATCCTCAGGCCTTAAGACCTTTTTTGTAGAGCATGTCTAATGGCAATTTGTGTAACATTTTTCTGATATTATATACTGGCAAGTGCCTTTATCATTATTATACATTCCTCAGTTAATATGGATTGTACTGAAAAAAGTATTAATTTATAATATTATTAAAATATTAAATATCCCAGGAACTATACTTTGATTCTAGAAGTTAAAATATTTAGTCTATATAACAATCCTGTAAGACAATTTTGTTTTACTATACTTGATGAGGAAAGAAATTGAAAAATAAATGAAGCTTGCCATTTAACATCATAGATCCAGCATGTTGCCAGATTCTATACCCATGGGTCCTTCTTCTGAGCAAGCTCTTAAATATTGCTCACATGTGCTCTATTTTTTTAATTTAGAACCTGTCACTTTACTTCATGTTCTCTGCTCTCCCTTTCTGCTGATACTTCTCTTCTCCATTTGAATTTTTACTAAAATCTTATAATTTTCAGAGGAATATTATAAGATTGCAGAGTAGAAGTCACCAAGAATCTGTATCCCTTCCAGACAAAAACTGCATGAGAAGAAACTGAATGAAATATTCATTTCAAAATTCTACATTCCATTGAAGGACTGTAACTTCTAAGAAAAGTTTACCTTGTAGTTAATTTCAGCTCTTAGCTTTGCACATAAAGTCTAGCAGTTATGTATACAAAACACTCAGTCCAACAACAGAATATACATTCATAATTGCACATGATTCATTTTCCAGGATACACATGTTATACTGCAAATTATGCACCAATAGATATTAAAAGTAAATATTGCACAGTATATAAATTCTGCTATCTTCATTGCTCTCACTGCTGGGACAACATACCTGACACACACACGATTTAAATGAGGCAAGATTTTCTTTGGCTCTCAGTTATCATCCTTTGTCATCTGGCTCCTTGGCAGAAATGGCACTGTGGAAGGGTCTGATGGAAGAAAGCAGTTCAAATCATGGTGCCCAGGAAGCAGAGAGAGTGAAGGAGGTTCTGAATAGAGCCAATTAGAAAAGCTTTTCCTGAAGTTCAGCCATCAAGGAACTAGGTAGCCACTGAATGCATGATCCATGTGGAACAAGCCATTACCCAAGGTGGTAACAGACTTTAGTGTCATTCAGATGGCGCTGATTTTATAGGCATGCAGAATTCAAGGGTGCTGTGGTTATAAGGAGGCTTCCACCCAAATTTCAAAAATAGAATTTGAAGTCATCAATTTGTCTTTATGAGGGCAGTGTGTTGTGTGAAGTAGTGAAAGTGAAAAAAACTAAAGGTGCTGTGGAGAACAGAGAGTTGGAGATACATGCAACATTGGAGGAAAGCTGCAGGCAGTGAGCAAAGCCAACCAGCCAGAGAAAGAGAGATCAGATAGGCTCCAACTGGCAATGCCATGGTAGTGGGGAGCTGGCAAGCTCTTTGGAGTTCTTATCTCATTACTCTCTACCCAGGTACTGAACTTTGAGCTTTTGTTCTTGTTTTTGTCTAATTTCTTTTCATCCTCCTATTTCTTTCATTGTGAATGGGAATATTCATCCTATACCATATATATTGGAAGTGCTTAACTTTCATTTTGATTTTTACAAGGGCTCACAGCTAAGAGTTGGCCTTGAATCTCAGAGGAAACTGACTTGACTATTTCAGCAGTGCTGGAAATGTGAAAACTTTGGCAACTTTTAGAGGTATACTAAATCTAGTTTATGTAAAGAGATGGGCATGAGTCTTTTGGGGCCCAGGGGTAGAATATGATTTAGATCTAGTATGTCCCCCAAAGGTCACATGCATTCAGAAATGTGATTTGGAGGAAATGATCAGATCATGGGGGAGTTATACTCATCAGTTGATTTATCTAGTACTGAGTTTGGCTGTTCAATGTGCTGCTCAAAAGTGGGACTTTGCTAGAGGTGGGTTGCAGTATGTGTGATCTGGAAAGGTACATACTCCTTCTCAGCTCCTCCCTTCACTCTCTCTACTTCCTGGCTGAGACTATATAAGCAGCTTTCTTCTGCCCGACTGCTTCACTGCTCCATTTCTGCCTTGGAGTCAGGTGAAGAGGGACTGTAACTGGGAAACAAAATAAACCTCTTCTCCTTTAAATTGTAGGCCTCGGAGATAAGTAAAGTGACTAAGAAATCAACTATAATTGGATACAGTGAGAAATTAATAACAGGAGAAATGGGAATGCTATGGATATTAAATAATCAATGGATTTTACACAACCAATAGATCAAAGAAAAAAATCACAAAAATAAAATAGAAAATGTATTGAAACAAATAAAAACAAAAGCGTACAGTATTAAAAATTATGGGCCAGAACTAAATTAACGCTAGGGGAAGGGAGGCAGTTATAACTATAAACACCTATACTAATTTACAATTAAAAGAAATAAGTACTAGTATTCTGCTACACAGTACGACTGTAGATCATGATAATATGTATTTCACAAAACACGAAAGGATGGATTTTGAAAGTTTTCACCACAAAAAAATGATAAATGTTTGAGGAGATACACATTGCTCTGATTTGAACTTTACATAATGTCTACATGTATGGAAACATCACAAGATTCCATAAACAGTTACTCCTTATATGTCCAAAAAAGGAATATCTAAACTCAACAGCACATCTTCATCACTTAAGGAACCAAAAATAAATAGATAAAACAAACAAAACAAATGAATAAACAAACAAAAAAATTCACTAAAACATACTAGCCCAAATCAAGCAGCAAAAAAGTTGAAATAATAAAGTTACAGTGTGGATAAATGACACAGGGAACACAAAAACAATGAAGAAACCTAGGAAAACAAAATTTGACCCTTTGAAAAACAATAGAATGACAAACATTTAGCTAGATTGTCTATGAAAATTGAGAGAAGACTCAAATTATTAAAATAAGAAATTAAACTGGGGGCATTACTGCCAATTTTGCATAAATAAAAATTGATTAAAAGAAAGTAGTATGAATAATTTTGCACCAACAATTTGGATAACCTAAATGAAGTGGAGAAATACCTAGACACAAAGAACCTACAAAGAGTAAAACTATGAAGGACTAGACCATCCGAATGCAACTTTTGCTAGTATCAGGGTTGTAGGCATAATTAAAAACTTCTGTTAGACTCTTGTAATCCCAGTCTTGGAAACCAAGGCAAGAGAATTGCAAGTTCCAGTACAATTTGGGCAACTGAGTGACTTAACTAAAAACTAAAGAAAAAAAAAGATAGTTCAATGAGAAGGCCTTGGGTTCAATTCCCAACAGAAAAAAGTTAAAACAAACAAACAAAGAACAAAAAACCAAAACAAACAAAAGATTCTCACAGAGTAAAATACACTGGAAGAGATGGAGTCATGAGTAATTTTACTGCACACTTGAAGAAGAATTAAAACCAGTCCTGAAGCTTTTCAAGCAAAAGAAAAGGAAAAGCAGAAGGGTGAAAAGGAGAAGTAAGAAAAGGAGCAGGGGGAAAAGAAGGAGAAAGAAAAAGAGCAAGAAGGAGAATGAAGATGGGGGATGTTTTTAACTTGTTTTATTAGTCTAGCATTACAATTGTGTACAGTCAGAAAGTAATTTTAGGACAAGAAGACTAAAATTCCTTGTGAATACTGATAAAAAAAAAAACCTCAAAAATTACCAGCAAACCTAATCAAGAAGTACATTAAAATGATTATTTACTGAAATAGAGTGAGATTTGTTGCTAGAACCCAAAAAGTTTTCAACAAATGAAAAATTTTAAATGTATTGCACTACATTAACAACATGAAAGGGAAAAACTTAGGGCTGATCATAATTGAAAATGATAAAACACAAACAACATAATCTTAATTGTTAAAATCCCAAAAGACCAAAATCTTTAAAATCAAAAATTCTTAAATTTGAAAATTCCAAATAAAAACATAATCCTGAAAGATTAAAATACCTAACATTAAAATATTGAAAGCTAAAATGTTGAACTCTACAATTCCTTGGGAGGAACTATAGGATGGAGAAAAAAAGGAATTGATTTCTGAGAATGAGATTGGTTACACTAAAACAGCAACAGTAAAATATTCATTTAAAAATATATCATTTATCTGCAACAGTGTAACTTTCAGATGAATCTAGAAATTTTTAATGGATTAAAGCTGCACTTTTAAAGAATTAGTGAAGTTGCTGACTGACTTGAAGATAATCATTTCCACAATAGGATAAAAAGTCTCAATGTAGTGTTGCTATTACATCATTATTGTTTTGACCAAATTTCTACTCCATATACGACTGCAAATAAGATGTATGTCTAAGTACCAAAAGTAAAACAGAAGCATGGCACACAAGATAGCATCAGAAGGAATAAAATCTTGGGAATTAACTTAAGGAAGCAAAAATCTTGTACAATGAAAATTATTAAACATTTCTGAAAGAAATTAACAAGCACATACATAAGCAGAAGATATTCTATGTTTGCAGATTGGTATATTTAATTCTCTGAAGATTTAATTCTCCGTCAATACAGCTCTTAAAATTCAAGGCAATCTCTATCAAAATCCATATGATGCTTTTTTGGGAATAGAAAAATCCATTCTAAAATTAATATGAAACTTAATGAGACCCCGAGAAGCAAGATGATATGGAAAAAAAATGTTGACATATACATGCTTTGTGATTTCAAAATTTACTACCAATGTTGAATATTTCAAGTAGTTTGATACAGACATAAAGACACATCTATACATAAATGGAAAAGGTCACTTCTGTGATGAAGTGATTTTCCTACAGGATACCAAGACCATGCAATGGGAGAAAGGACAGTCACTTAAACAGATGGTACTGGTCAAACTAAATATTCACATGAAAAAGAAAAAGTTCACTTTTTCCTTAGAGCAATTGCACAAATTAACTCAAAATGGTTGAAACACCTAATGATAAGACCAAAGAACACAATACTTCTGTAAATAAAACATAGGACAGAGTAAGTTTCCACTACATTGGGTTTGGTGATAATTATTTAAACAACTCTGAAGATGCAGAAAAACGTTAAAAAACCTAAATTTATAAATTTTTTAAAAATAGGACACTATAAAAGGATGAGCAGACATCATACAGAGTGGAAAAATGTTCAAATCATATTAAAACTGAGTCAATATGCAGAATCTAGAGAACTCTTAAAACTCGAGCCTATTAAAATTGGTCAAGAGTTTGAAAAGACATCACTACAATGAACATACACAAACTGAAAATTTAATATGACTAATAATTGGAGATTAAAAATAAAAACTACAACCTTCACTCTTTAGATTGGCTACTATATATTGTTTTGAAAAATTGTGTTGAACATATGTGGAGAAATTAAAATAAAATTGAAAAAAATGTTACAAACAACTTTGAGGAAAATATACTATGTGAAATAATCCAATCCTTAAAAAATATGATGTGCTTCTAATTTATATAAGTATGTAGTTAAAATCACACACAGAAAGTAAATTAGTCATTCCCCATGACTAGCAGAAGAGGGGAAGAGGAAGTTATTAACTAATGGGTATAGACTCTTAGTTTTGCAAGATGAAAAGAGATGGATGGTGGTGGCAATTGCACAGGAATGAGTGTACATAATACCATGCATCTATAGACTTAAATTTTTTAATATTATATCTATTTTGCCACAAAAAATATGAAACATGTATAATTTCCTTTCGCCTCATTCTCAAATTTAAAATCTAAAATCAAGTGAGCAACATTATTTCTAATGTCCATAGAGAAAATATGGCTTAACTGATGCTCAGGCACTAGAAACTTCCTTACCCACTGGTGTAGTTAGAGTTTGCAAGGGAATAGATCAACACAGGACTCATAATTTATAGGATTATTTTATAATATGCCCCAAAAAAGTCAAATGAGGATGAGTGCAAGAGATTTGTCCACATGCTGGAGACCTGCAGAATCCAGCCAATGTCCTGAATCCTGTGGCAATGTCCTCCAAGAGTCCAGCCAGAGGCCTAGCACTCACAGCAATGTCTCCGGCAAGTTCATATCAAGAATCTGCACTGGAAAAGCCCAAAGACCAGTGGTGGAAGCTAGAATGTCTGTGCTGGTTGGGTGAGGGATTTGAATCAGAAGGATGAGTGATATGTACTGGAGCCAGGAAATGACATGCAATGAAAAGACCAGAGCACCCCTGAAGATAACAGCAGCCATCCCTGATGATAAGGTGACATTGAGGATTCGAGTTCCTCCTCAGAGAACAGCCCATTATCAGGAAAACCAGTGGCATGAAGCTTCTCCAGGAAAATCAACAGCATTTTATTTGATTTTTCCAACAGTGCTCATGTGTATTGTCCATATCCAGAGCCATGCAGGCTCAGCTCAGCTGAGCATTCCCACTTAAAATGACCATAAATGAATCCATCACACCCATTTTCCAGACAATTTAATAGGGGGAGGGAAATTTAAAATATCAAAAAATATTTAAATTAACAATCACTGTCAACATAATAGTGTGACAAATAGGAGTTTATCTCCTTTACTGTTAAAGTAATGAATCTTGTTTTCTTCATAGTGATGTGCTAATTCTATTTATGTTCCTTTGGAAGTTGATGCATGCTTTATGTACTTCACCTCATTCCAACATTATATGTAAATGTCACCTTCACCTTTTCCAGAGTTTTATTCAAACTCTATCATTCCTGCAAATTGCTTTATACCCCTTCTTCAAATCATGCCTTCCCTAATAATATAAGTCTTTTCCTTAAGTGTATATTCATGGGTGTTATTTTTAAGAAAAATGTGAAAATGTGGATACATTCTTTAAAAAAAAACTCAATAAAACAAAATGAAAAGATTTATAGAGCTGGTAACTAAGCAACTGAAACAAAGATTTAAATAATGTCATCTTGTTAGTGAAATTGAGAACACATTGAACATCTACTGACGTACTAAAGGTTATTAGTGCAACATGCTGACATATCTTGTAATACAATCTTCACTGCAGTAATCAGGGTGTTTATCAGCCAACATGAATTCTTTGATAACCTGACAGTTCCAACTGTAGAACTACGTATCAGATATTAACTGGAACAAAGCAGACACTATAGAGAAAACATAGTGTCGATTTCAGAGTAAATTCACCAAAAATTTACTCTGGACAACTTAGAATTCATAATTAAAATCAATAGCCTCTTGTACTTTTCTTAGAATGAGAGATTTTCACAAATTATTTATCCAATAGTGAGGCAATACATCAGCATGCAATAACCATCCACCATATACTAGGTATTGTGATTTGTGCATTCACATAAATTATTCTATTTAATTCTGACATATGTTATTCTAATTTTATATTTGAGAAAGAAAACTTCTTAGTGAATGATGATGCTGATATTGAACTCATGCCTGTTTGACTTAATGGATAATACTGTTTATACTGTTATATTTTAGTTCATTCATTAAATATTTATTGGCATTCTTGTTGATGTAAGTTTTTGGTATAGGTACTTGAAATATAGCGTCTCTCATCAAAAAGCTTTCTCTCTTGTTTGGCTACGCTGACATGTCATACAATTATAATATGAGGAAAGGTATGATAAATTTAATGGAAGTTTTACAAACTAAATGCAGTAGACATACAAAATCTAAGGCTCTGCATCTGTCTAGTCTGGTGTGACAAGTTTAGTCTTATAAAGATTCTATGTCTTTCAACCATAGAGGGATCTGTAAAGACAATCATAAGCCAGTAAAGTGGTTTTACACTATCGATCTTGCACTATTTCTTTTGAATGGGAAGATGAGATGAGCTTTGTAGTGGCATGTGTGGGTTTCTCTAAGTGACACTGGAAAAAGAACTCATGTTTCAGCTTTTAAAAATGAAGATACCAGAATGGCAGGTATTGACTACAACATGATCACTGTTGACATTAATCTAGCTGACAGCAGCTAGATTAAACTCAAGTGAAGTTAATGGGCCTGCTAATTGCATTTCAGACCTACAAAACCATATGCAAACAGTCCCAAAACACTGAATCTTTGTGCACTGGTTGACCATTTGATCCAAATGAGGAGTATGGAGTGGTTGCTCTAAGTGGGGTAAGATGAATAAATTGCCATATTTATTGGTCAGATGTCCTACTACACTGGGGCAGTGTTCAATAAGAAATGAAGAAACACTCAGGCATGTGGAAGGATATTTCATAAATGATAAATAATACTTCTTATCTAAGATTATGTAGGACAAATTGATATATGTAAGAATTTGTAGTCTAGAACTTTATTTGGGATGACCACAGAAAAACTTACACAAAATATTAACCAAAATTTAACCAATAATCTAACATTTATTTAGTTCTGCAAACAATTTTATACACTTTAATTTACTTGATTTTGCAGTTATGCTGTGAAATTTTCTTATCCTGAGTGTCCAGATTAAGTGTTTTATGCAAATTAATACACATACTAAATGGTATAACTAAAATCTAACACAAAGAAGCCAACCTCCAACTTCTACTTTCCAAGTTACACTGACATTGCATCCAAAATAGAAGAAATGGCATCTCAAAAATAAATGCAACTAAGAATTCCTCTTAAATGAAGGTACAAATGTCAAAGGAGAAGGAAAGATCAAAAATAAATCTGAGGTTTCAAGTCTGAGTGAATGAGATCAATATTATCATTAACAAAAATAGAAGTGGTTGGGAAAGCTTTAGGGGAGAGAATGATGAATCCTGTGTAGATTAGACTTAATATGGATTCTCCAAAAGACTTCCAGGACTATGATTATGGAAATGTGAATGTAGATATTGAGATTTGGAGTCAGATTTGGAACTATGAAGTATGGAATATGAGAAAGGTCAATAACTATGTCTAGTCCTAATATAAAAAAGGAAAAGAAGACTAGGAAAGAGGAATTAGAAAATACACAACACAAGGGAGGAAGAGCTAAAATGCCTGAGAAGTCACTAATAGACTCTGAGAAATAGAAAATCGAAGAAACTTCTGTAATAGTGTGACCAAAGAAATAAATCTGTTCAAAGAAAAATAACAATAAATAAATGTTAATAAAATATTATCAAATTTTGAAAGGAATGGAAAAAGAAATTTGATTTAGTAATTGTCAATACCTGTATGACTTTTATTAGAAATTTTAGCAAAAGCAAAAGAATTTGAAATTCGAGTATTTGGTACACATGAAATTAATTAACCTCCTGAAATGGCTGAAAATGAAATAAAAATGTGCTAATAAACAGGAACTAAGAAGATAAGTTTAACAAGTGGATTTGATTTTTTAAGTGGAATTATTTAATTCCATTATTGTGAGACAGAGAGACAAAAGCCAAGAGAAGGAAAGAAAAAAAAATGGAACAATATTCCAAATAAGATACAAAATAGTAGAAAGAACAGCCATCACAAAACATGACTGCTATTGCCAAACTTCTCTTTTAAATTCCATACTAATCCTAATTTTCATAATATTTTTCTCTCAAGGGATCCCTGGTCCTCAGTTACCATTTGTTATGGATTAAAAACTGGTGATCAACTTAACACTAGCTGAATTAAATCAGCATGGTGCTGAGCGTAGATGGCCTACCTGAGGAAAGTTACCAGCATAAAAAGAGATGTGGAGAGGAAGAGCTGTGGAGTTGTGGGTTCTCCTAAGTGCTGCTGTTTGGAGCCATTGGTTCTCCTGGAGGAGCTTGTCATGCTGGCTTCCCCAATATGAATTCAGCTATTATCATCAGAGGTGATCAGGACCTCATCGCTGAGAGTGGCTGTGGTTCACTTTGGGGGAACTTTGGTCCTTATGTCAAACATTGCTTCCTGGCTCCAGAGGGAAAGATGTTTGTTATTTAATCTCCAGGAGAAGTTGTCACACTGGATTCCTGGCATGTACTCAACTGTTCTCATCATCAGAGGAGCATAGGACCTCATTATCACTGAGGATGGCTGTGATACTTTTTGGGAAGCCCTTATCCTTATTTTGAGCGTCGTTTTTTAGCTCCACTATAGAACCCTCAACCTGCTTGCAAAGATCCTTCATCCTGCTGGCATAGACTTTCTATCTTCCACTGCTGGCCTTTGGGCCTTCCCAGTGCAGATCTGTCAAACAGACTTTCATGAGTTCTTGTTTTGGGCTCTAGGCCTCCAGATGGACTCGTGGGAGGCACTGTCATGGGCTCTAGGTATTCAGCTGGACTCATGTAGGACATTTTTGTGGGATCTTGGCCCTCAGCTGAATATTTTTAGGTCTTCGGTGTGGTGGACAGATTTCCTGCACTTTCTTGTGTTTAACTCTGGGTGAACATCATAATAGTATTATAAATTCTGTGTACTAATTGTAACTGTTCTCCCTGCAACCCCTGACTACAACATCATTCCTATGTTTTTTTTGAAGTGAGGCTCTGAATTTCTTCCTTTGGTCTAATTTCCTATAAGATTTATAGAACATACAGTAAATCTTCACAGTCACACCTGTTGATTCTGGTAGTCAAGGCACAACATGACACACTGGGGCAAACTTAAGACAGAGGCATTTGTAGTCTCAAATCATAACTCTGACACTTGCTCAGTCTGTTTGCCCAATATCTCCCTCTATAAAAATGGAAGTTGTCAGAAAATTTCATAGAATTGTGATAATATAATGAGATAATGGTATGTAAGCCATGTGACAACAAATAAATATGTAAAGAAAAACATTTCTTCCTTCCACCATTTAAGAATTTGTATACTATTCAGTATAAGGAAATATGCACAAATGAATCATTATCACTGAAAATTACATAGCAAAGATTAGTGAAGAAAAAATAAAGGAGATAAAAAATGCATGCTCGGTGGGCCATGGCTGAGGAGGAAATGCCAGGATAAGGCCATTTGGTGAGAATGAGGGAGAAAGAATGGACAGACGGTTTCCTCAAGGTAGAAACACTGTAGATGAACACATGAGGAGATCCTTTATTATGTGCGTGTTTAACATTTCAGAAAATAAAATAAACTTTCAATAAATTCTTAAATAAACTACCACAATTGAAATATCTCATGTTCTGAAGTTAAATGCATTACACTTCTCTAAGTCTTATTTATCTGTCCACTGAATATTTTTTGAATTCCACATCATTGTGAATTAGTGTGTTAGATAACAGAGATAAGGAGATAAAATAGACTTTTTCCTTTAAGTTATTTTATTTCATTGGGAAAAGTCATCTATAGACTAATAGCAGGTAATTTATGAACATCTTTGGAGAGATGTTTATTCAACTATGATAAAAAAAGAACCAATCTTCAAGAAGGGAAGCACACGTGAATGAAAATGCAAATGGAATGAAGGAAACAAGAATTTTGTTCCTGCACATATGCTTTATGGGAAGTAGTAATGAAAGTTCTTAGGTTGTGAAGAGCAATTATATTAAAGAGAACTCAAATATTCAGAAAGAGGAGAAACAGAAATGCCAAATACCCACATAAACATAAATGCTTTTTACTTAAATTATTTAATCTATGGATGACAGTTTAAGGCAAAAATTTGATGGAGGTCTTGATATATGTACTTGTAACATTTTCAAAAGTATCAAATTACAACAGAAATGGCCAAAGGGTACATGGTTATAAGGTTACTGCATTTCAAAACTGTGTAATATTGACTCTAAGTAAGTTGTAAAACATGCATAGTGCAAATCCCTAGATTCTGTACAAAATGATACAAAGTGGAACCAAAACATCAGTGATAGAATTACCAGGAGAAAGCAGTTCTGATACAGCCAGGAAAGAAAGAAGTTTTAGGGAGTTAGAGCTCTATATAGTTAGAATTGTACAGGTATCTACAAAATGAGACTTGAAGAATTTGTTGTGCTCCATTATTCTTTATTTGTCAAGGGAAAGTAATGCTAACTGCCTGAAAATCATGTTTTGGAATGATCACATAAGGAATTTAAGAGGAACCTTATACAAACTGTACATCTGGTGTACAAAAAATTTATTTTTATTTTCCCACCTGAAATAACTGAATAGTAGTCATATCAATGGAGTTTTGATAAACTATTGTTTATTAAATTGCTTGCTGCACTCTTAAGCTAACCCTGTATTTACTCACTAGATATGTTTCAGAAAGGTGATCCATATTCACATTAGGCATTTTCTGACTGACATTTTTTGCATTTATGAAGATTAACGATTATTTATAATGAAAATACTAATTTGGAATATTGGTCTGGAAATGTGGCTTTTCTTACATATACCCATGATTTTACTCAGAATTTTTGAAAATATTGCATTTCTCTTTGTCAATGTAACAGTAGCATGCTATACTATTGATTATAACATCTTCACTGTGTTGGTAAATTAACACTTAAAATAAATACTCTCCAGAAATACATATTAATGGAAATAATCAATTAGAATAATTACTATTTAGCAGCACCTGACACTTGACTATCTGTAAAATACAAACAACATTTACCATAAATTTTAAGAGAAATTAAAAAATGTTAGACTGGGACACCAAACGTAGGGTTTAGAAAAATAAACCAATTAATTCTAAAATAACAGATAAACATGAAGCTTGACATTGCTAAAAGCTTGATGGTTTGAAATGGAATAGTGTAGCAGACTTGGGAATTAAAGAACACAATGAGGAGGGTACAATCAATTCACTCCAAAGTCCTAGTTCTCCATGTTGGTCCCTCAGTTCTTTCTGAACTTCCCCCTAGGGTTAGGATTAGTTTTTTGTTTGTTTTTTTTTTTTTGTTTTCTTCTGTTCCTGAATTACTGTTTAATCAAGAGTATCTCACCTTGCTTGGTAATTTCATGTCATTAAGAAAAAACAAAGATGTTGCTGTTGGTTCCTTCTATCAATAAGAATTGTTTATACGCTAAGGGCAATAATTTAGATGTCTAGCCTTCAAAAATAATTTAAAATTAAAACTTCTTTTATCTGTTCAGATTCACAGAAAGAGAAAAGTCTATTGAAAATAGGGGAAATTTTTGACTATTTTACTACTTTCCCTACTTCTGCAAACTTTCTAACTCAGCTTCAGTTTCTTATTCTTTCACTATTTATCAGGATGAGAAGAAGAATAGAGGAAACAAACTGTCACACTCCATTGGTACTCTTTGAAATCTGTCTCTGGTACCCAAATAAGGCACATGTATGGAGTTGATTCTGTTTGTGATGATATAGATTCTTTGGAGAACACATCTATTTCTAATAATTCTTTAAAATACGAATTATTTGTCTATGCAAGATTCAGCCTTGCATCCAGTTTCACCTCCAAACACACCCTCTTTCTTGAGGCTCCATGGCCCACAAGGTGTTATTTCTTTCAATGTCTTTCATCCAGCTTTTCCTTTACCATTTCCATTCCACAGAAATTTGCATTTTCCTTTGCTGTGGGTTCATGTTTCTTACATTAGAGATGGGAGACCTCACCACTCATGGAGCAACCTACTTACTGCAGCCAACTTCTTCCCCTGTGTTCTTACTTGAGCATGTGCCTGATTGTACTGTGTTGCTATGACTCCAACAGATACACACACACGCTTCTAGATAGCAAGTAGATCTCTGAAATTTCTTTTTTGACACTAAGGCTAAGTTCTGTTGGGAGATGACTATGATCAAAATAGGTTTATACATATTAAACTTCAATATTTTGTAAAATTGAGGCACTAACAATAAAAGAAAATAATATTTCATCAAAAACATTGAAAAGAAACTAAAACCCTTCATTCAAGAATATTAATCCCCAAAATTGTTTCTATCTGCATTAGTTATATATAATACAAGCCACCGAAAAATTAAGTACATATGAAGTTTAGAAAAGTGCAACTATTTCCCAGATATGTAGTATAACCTATATTATATCCATAATTTTTTATCAAGAGGTAGATGGAAGAACGGGAGGCAGGGGCCCTAAAACTGGGAATAATAAGAAAGGAAATAAAGTGAGGTAGAGAACAAACTATGGAAAGAAGGAAGGAGGTAGAGGAAAAATAGGCATAAAGGAGACAGGAAAAGAGAAAAATAAGGATTTCAGCAAGTTTAAAAGTGATTAGCTAATAGAAATAATACTAATGTCTACTCCTTCAACTCATTTAAAATTAACTTTCATTCTCACCTAAGATTTAGCAGAAATTGTCTCCATAGGAACCACCTAAATGTAGCATACCTTGAAAGCATTAAACCAACTATACCTTAAAAGCACACAGACAGCACACTGCTTGTAAGAAGTGAAGATTTTCTTTTAACACCCTAACTCACAGCAATAAGTTGTTTTTGGAATTGTGAATATATTTTAATAAATATTTGAAATGAAATATCATAAGTTATGTAAAATCCATCTGTTTTCTTCTAATATTCTTAATAAATTGAACATACTCTCCAATAAACCTTTTAAAAAAGAGGGAAGTATTTTATAAATGTGCGTCTTAAAAAGTGTACTACGAAATATGGCTTTGGCTAAAGTGAATTTGTTAACTCCTCAAAATGTATAATTTTCTCAGTGAGCAGGCAGTTGCATAAATTTTAGTAATACCAGCCTACAAAATTTTCTCCCATTCATTGTGTGTGTGTGTGTATGTGTATTGTTCTATGGGTGGACAGCTATCTTCAGCCCCATTTTCTGCCCTTGTGTGGTTTAACTTTCACTCTCTGAGTGCTATCATTTATGAACAGGAGTTCCTTACTTTCATATGATCTAAAATGCCATTTCACCACTATTTTGTTTGTTTTGCTCAATATTACCTGATGTTATCATAGTAGATTTAAAGTCAACTTTAGTGTTTGCAAAAGCCAGTGAAACTTCTAATTTTTCCAAAACATATGTGGGTTACTTTTCTTCTTTACTCTTCCACATTAATTTCTGAATTTGTGTTAATATAAAAGATTAGATTAACATATCAAACTTACACAAAGCAAAAAATTTACCCAGTATCAAATTTGACTAATCATTCCAAGGATATAATGGACTGGGAAAATCTAATACCTCCAGTGCTGCTGCTATTCTTTCTTTCAGTATCGGATCTCTCTGGGTTCAGCTAAGTATATAAGTTCCCTACCCAATGTGTGGAATCATGGAATGTCTTCATAATGTACTCAGATAATTATATGGCTGTTGTGGAGCCATGGTTTATAGTTCTAAATTACAAGTTTGTTTGCCAAAGGAAATTGTAGATGAGCAGGTGCACCCTAAGCAATATGTAGCAGAAACACTTTACCAGCAAATATGGTTGTCTTATTCGGGGTGAATTTTCACTAGGACGTTTATAAATATGTTGAACTCAGTCATGCTTTCTCCTTACTGATGGCATCCCCCAGTGATAAAAGACTGGGTTACAGACCTGCTGCTTAGGAATTCATCTCTAAGTACTTTACATTTGATTCCATACACAATTGTTGTAGGAAAATGATTAAAATATTTCATTCATAAGCTGCTTTGGATCAACTCAACATCTTTAAGACATTGAGTTTTTCTGTACTAAGACACAAATCTCCATCTATTTAAGTGCTAGTCTATGTTCTTGAAACTTTTTTTATTATTATTTTAAAAACAAAACAATAAAAAGAATAAAAACGATGATACAGAATTTCAAAAATAATAGGAAATTAACACTAGTTAATATATTACGTATTATTATCTTCAAAATAGTTGTTCAGATTATAAGATTTAGACATGAAAAAAATAATCAAGCAATCAAAGAATGAAAGCACAAACTGTTCTTTTTGATGAACTAACAGAGATTAGTACAAATAATACACAAATAATACAAATATATACAGATAATAATTTCCCTTTTTCTTTTCTCCTTTCCCCTATCCCAGTTGTTTTTTCCTTTTGAGCACTTTCTTTCACTTTCATTTTCTATATAAGATGGTCTAATATCTTCTAAAAACATTACTGCTTTGTACATACAAGGTTGTTAAAATACTTCTTTTTCATTTGTATTCCTAATTAGATGGTGGTAAAGTTTAGTTATAAATCCAAAGTCCCTAAAATTCTATATAATTTGAATAGTTTAGATCAAGAAATTTAACTGTGATGGTGATTTTTTTTGTAATTAATGGAAATTTTGTTAAAATTCATCTGTCTTCTCTGATTTTATTTGTTGTACTCTCTGGTACAAGGCTGAGGAGTTATGAAAATAGCAATTATCCTTTAGTGTCCCTATTTTTCATTAAAAATGCTTAAAATAGTAGAACAGGGTTTTTGCTCTAAGTGACTTATATTTGCTGAGTTCATTAAAGTACTTATTGGAATCATAAACATAAATTAAATTTTATTGAATATGCTTTGTATATGTTCATTCAGTCATATGAATTTCCTTTTAATTAATGAATATTTTAAATTATATTTTAACAGATCATTGTATCTGTATACTCCTCATCTGAATTTACACCAGTACTACACTTGCCCTTTAAATTAAATTGGGGGTTTTCTCCTACTTCTTTTACAATTTGTTATGTAGTAATAGTTCATCTTTACTCTGAATATTAGTAAACTTTTTACAAATCTCTGGGAATGTCCTTTTTCTTGGGTACGTGTTCTGTTGGTTTATCTTTTCAATAGTAACACAGCTGTGCTTTAAGTAAAATTCACCAACACATCATTTATCTTGTCTATTGGCAGAGACTGTTTCTAAAATGTTACTTTCTTGACCCATCCATAGTGAAGTAAGAGACAGTTTATTTTTAGCACTTAATAGTGCATCATTTACTGCAGCTATTTCACAACTACTTAGATCAGGATCTTATAAATTTTCTTAACAATATTCACTTAATTGCATTAATATTAGAAATAACAATATGCTTTAATTGGTGCTTTCTGGTTAACAGAATGATTGTCACATATATTTTCTAATTGAAAATGTGCAACAATATTGTGAAGTAGTTACTATTATTACCGTATTTTCCAGATGATGAAACTCAGTCACAGAGTAGATAAATGATTTGCTTTTCCTTGTCTACTTTGCAGCAGTAAATCTGAGAAGCTAAATAATCTTTTATCTGTACATACTGCTTTTCCTGAAATAGAATATG
>RJWT010004341.1:0-33660 GCA_004365215.1 Cuniculus paca | reverse complement strand
TAATAATAATAATAACAATAGTAATAACAATATTATAATACTAGCAACAATGTATGGCCATTATAAAGAGTGAAAACAATCCAGAGAATTATAAGGCATAAAGTAAAAATAATCAGAAATCATACCACCCAGATTAAGACTTTAAAATCCTACTTTCATCTTTAAAACTTTGTTGAGCAAAGCTTTGTCATTACTTTTCCTTTAATTAAAAATATATTGACATAGTATATAATATGTATACTTTTAGAAAACTTACTTGTTTCATACAGGAATCTCTTCACGTCTATGAATGGAATTACACATGGTTTTTGAATGGTTATGCAGTGTTTAATTGTAGCAAAGAAGCCATAATTTGTTTATATAGTCATATTGTGATAGGTTTTATAGAATGTTGTTTCAGTTAAGCAGCTGTAGGATCTTTGTTTCTACAGGTACACACACACACACACACACACACACACACACACAAACACACGTATGCCAGGAATTGGCTGGTGCTGTGATTGTGAGTGCTGACCCAGCAGGTTGAGAATATGTGACAGGCAATTGTGTGTATGTGCAGGGGGGACTGTACGGCCAAGTGTGCCTTGGCCCACTTTTAAAGGACTTTTAATTGATTAAAGCCACCCAGCATAAGCTCCCTTTTGATTAAAGGCAACTAATTAAGCACTTTAATTACATTAGGAAAATCCTTTCATAGCAGCCCCCAGATTAGTGTTTGAGTAACTGGAGGAAGGTGTTCATATGCTACAAAATGGCTTTTCTGTCTTGCCAACACCTGCTATAAGATGTCTCTTGTAGTCCACCTTGTATAGCAAAATAGTAGCAGTGAATTTTGACAAATGCTCAGTGTAGTCAGCTGATGTATGCCAAAGCCATTATAGGTATATATGACTTTTCTCTGTTGTAAACACTGCTTGCGAGTACATATTTGTGCACCTGTGTGGTAGTTTCTTGTGATAAATTTCTTAAGGTAGAAGAGGAATTTGTTCTGTCAGCTAAGTAACAGAAAGGAATAGTAAGTTATGATTTTGAAGGAATAGTTTGGATGTTTAGATGATGATAGCTAATAGGTTGGGTTTTAGAATTTTAAAAGGAAGATAAAAATTGTCCTGGATATTGAATTGTCTTAAAATATTTTATGCATAACCTGTGTGTTTTACATTTTCATTTTTTTTTTAATGGCAAGCTTTTATAGCGCTTGCATGTCTGGGTTTTTAAACTTTAAAATAGTTAGATGGTACGAGCGTATCCTAGTAGAGGCTTGAGTAACCCTTTTGGATTGCATGACCACTTTTGAGCTGTCATTGACTGAAAGGGTGGAGCACTGTGGTGGCCAGGCCTGATTGACGTGCCCATCCCTATGGCAGCAGTGGCTCTAGGAATTAGGACGTCACGTTGTCACCAGTACATGCAAAAAGTGGAGTGATACTGAGAACGAAGGAGGAGAAATGTGCCACAGCATTAATCACTTCCTCACCTTGTTTTTGCGCTTCCTTTGGGTTGGGGCGGAGTCAGGCCTGGGTTCTTATGCAGCTCCTGGCTATGTAACACCTTGGGCAGATGACCTGCATTTTAAAGCCTGTTTGTTTTCTAAAGACAAGATTAAGAAACATCTAAAATGCTAGGTATTGTATTTGTCACAAAGAAAACACTCAGTAAATGTTCATGAATATTATTTTTAGCTACTTTTCTATTGATTTTTCTCTTCAAAGTTTGGCCTTCAACTTCCCTTGTACAGATGCAGTTTTGGCGAAGTGTTTAAAAGATACTTATTGATAGAAAACATAATTTATTTCAATAACCCAACACATTCATGGTAACTCTAATTATTGAAATTACTCTTAGTAATGACTAAGAGTAGTCATTCTAGGATATTTGAATAACAAATTGTACTAGGATATTTATTTCCCAATTTTATATTTGATGTGCTTCAGACATGTTTATCTTCCTTGACTTGAATGGGTGTGTATGTTGTAGTGGAGGTCTGTCACTCAGACATTGCCGCAGATGGTTACTTACAAAAAGTGTGAGTGTCCATTTTTGTGCTCTCTGCTAAATTATTTACATAATTGTTAATAATAATAATTTGGTCTTGTTATGTAGGTAGTATTATTGTTTTGGTATAGGTAAGATGAAGCTCAATTAGGTAATGAGTATAAAGGATAGAGAAGAAAGTCTGTGGAATAAGAACTGCGTTCTAAGCTCCAATCTGCTTCTTGTTCTGTGATCTTGGATAGGCCTTTCTAGTCCTCACTTTCCTTATTTATAGAAGACGGATTATAGATCTTATAATGTATATTAATCACATTGTATAAAGTGGTGCATAGTAAGTGCTCAATGCATGGAACTATGTTACTTTTATTGCCCAAGAAACTTTTACCTTATATAGTAGAAGTGGTCTTTTGAGGCTGTTACTTTCAATGTTAGGTGTCCCATTGCCGTTGGACAACAGAAAATTCCTGAAGTGTTTTTTTTCTTATAAAATTAATTGAAATTATTGCATTTCAGTATTATTTTTATTTATTTATATACCGTCTTTCATGAGTTGATACTTCAGTACCTTGCTATATTTTAAGCATGTCAATATAGTTTTTTGTAATCTGGTTAAAAATTTTTTTTCAGTATTCAGTTCTCATTCCTTTTTTGTTTTTTATTTTAACATAGAGTCTAAGTTGCTACATTGCCCAGACTGGGCTCACACTTGTGATCCTCCTGCCTCATTTCCCAGATTGCTGGGGTTATAAGTATACTGTAATTTACTGATCTTTTTGAAATCTGGGTAATACCTTTTTTTTTCTTTGTGCTGTGAACTGAATACAGGGCTTTGTGCATGTTAGGCAAATACTTTTACTACTGAGCTATGCACTGTTCTGGTCTTTATTTAGAAGCTCAGTAAACTATATCAAAGATAAAGAAGAATACTTGGAATATTTATTTCATTGCAGGCATTTGAGCGGTCAGTTATTTAAATTTATTAATTATTTTAGCAGTAGCATTAGTCTGTGCTATGGATTAGGAAAGTAATTTTTCAGGGTTCTCTGGGGTCTATCTTTAAATGTTTTGAAAGTAAATGTGATCAGAACAGGGATGTTTTAATTTGTTTTCATATTGGTAATAAAGTTTTCAGTCTATCTTCACATGGCTACTGGATAATCTAGACCTGAAAAGCATTCGGAAGCACTCTAGAGGCTGAAAGGAGAAAATACGGGTTAAAAAACTTGTAAAATTGGGAGTTGCTGAAGGGGAGGGTGGTAGAGACCTTGCCTAATGTACAAGTCCCTGAGTTGGATCCCAGTACTGGGGGAAAAAATGAAAGTGATGCTACTTTGTGCAGGTCTTAGAACAACAATATTGAGGAGAGCATGAAGAAAATGCTGGTAAAAGCTCTCATATTTCTATATCAGAGTAATGATAATTGCAATAGATAATTGAAGAAATATGATACATTAAATTCTTTTGCTCTTGAAAATAAAGTTTTTTAATAGTTGTTTTTACTCAGTGTTCTGAGGATTCTCCAGTATTAAGGAAAGCCCTGAGGCATTACTGAGAAGTTATTGAACTGGCCATCACATTTTGGAGATCTTTTCATTCTCATTAGTAATCTGAATGGCCTCTTTATCACCTTGGTGGATGTGAAGTTGATATTAAAGGGCAGGTGGTGAACCAAACACACATATAATAGGTCATACTTCAGGCTAGTGGCAAAGTGGAGTTTATTGATAGCAGTGTGACCTGCTATTTTCTACTGCCTTTTGGAAACTAGATTCTGAGAAGCATCATTTTGGTGCCTTTTAAAAGTTTTGGTATAGTGTTAAGATTGCTTGAAAGGCTTGTTTACCAAAACAGTCCAATAGTTGAGCTGTAGTGTGTTTTAATTTTTTTTGTAAACTTTATCACAATTTCATATTCTGAAATTACATGATTTTGTGTGTGTGTGCGTGTGTATGTGTGTGTGTGTGTGTGTGTGTGTGTGTTGCTGGGGATAGAACTTAGGGCCTCACCCATGCTAGGCAAGTGTTCTGCCACTGAGATAAAGTCCCAGCCACATAATTTTTAGTTTTTAATTAAAGAGATTTTGGTGATGAATGCCCTGTAAAATTTGTCAGTCTTTTGTGAAGACTTTTGAGATATTAATATTAGCTCAGGCTTTCCATATTTGAGTGAAAATTGAAAGAAAATGTCATAAACGTAACATTTTTCAAACATTTTAAAAATATCTTGATAAGCAGTTAGTTATTGGATGGACTGAATATATCAAATAGACATGAGATATTGAAAAACCAGGCTTCTCATTTTCTGTTCAAAGACAGAAGTTATAATGTTCAGCAAATTTAGCTGTAGACATTTATATGTAGAAGTATTTGCCTTGCCAGTAAAGGAAATTCATGTTTTAATTTTTTATTGCTTTGTAAATGATTCTCTATTCTTGAACACTTTTCTTATTTTTGTATTCTGTATAAATGAATCATGATTTTAAACTTTTTTACATCAGTAATAAAAATGAAATTTGATTGGTTAGTAGTAAAGGAGGTTCTTTTCATAAAAACAATCATTTTGTCATGAAAATTCCCATTAACCGTAACTATGTTAGTGAAATAGGAACCATAAAATACATTTCATTGTGCTTATATTCTTAGCTATGTTTTTGTGCTGATTATACATTTTTATCTCCAAGAACTTTTGTAAGCTAAGAGTTTTCATCATATTTTGGTCTGTCTTTGAATTTTTAGAAAGACTTTTGGTGTGCATATTTAACCTACTGGATATAGTAGTCCTAGAAATGATGGAACTTCCTCTTACATATCATATTTCATTACCTGGTAAATCTAGAGAACCAGCTAGAACTTTACACGAATGATGAGGCCATCATTATT
Organism: Cuniculus paca; assembly: GCA_004365215.1. Taxonomy (NCBI): domain Eukaryota; kingdom Metazoa; phylum Chordata; class Mammalia; order Rodentia; family Cuniculidae; genus Cuniculus; species Cuniculus paca. Next base: position 28,783 of record RJWT010004341.1, on the reverse strand, counting down.
CCAGTATTTGTTTCTGTAAACTCATAGTGGCAGCCAGCTAATGATTTGGCCTTTTATTAACCTCCTTTGGTTGTAACTATTGGTCTTTATATGAAAATGTTTTGACCTCATGAATTGTAAGTAATGTTTCTAACTTGCTTATTTTATGAATTTAAAAAAGATTATGTGCCAATAATTACAAAGCAAAAGTTGCTATATTTTCATTAAGTATTGTTTTTATTTTTAGTGTTACTATTCATCAATTTAAGATTGTACTTTGGCTAGTGATGAGAATTAGTTACATAATGCTCTTTAACTGGTAATTAATCTTTGTTCCTCAGTTGAGACTGTGCATTACTCTTTATGTGTTTTCTCCCTCTATTAGTCTAGTGCTTGATTCATTTTCCTTCAACACCCAAGAAGAGAACAGTCCAAGGTTAGGATTTTATGTACTCTGGGCAAGAAACAGCTCTGGCCACCAACCCAGGAATCTTGTTTCATGTGCATAGATTTAGATGGCTCATGTTCAAGTCTCATAATTATTAACTTACTTTTACTTTCCTCATTGATTATGTGTAATGGAAAAACTGTTATTTAACCACCTTGGTTCCAAAGTAAGTGTGACTTCAGTACATTAATCTTAAAGGCTTATTTGTGAACATTGTAAAATTACAACATATTACTTAGGTATGTTTTAAAACATGGCTGTAAGTCATATTCACAAATAAGTAGAATAAGATGATCAGAAATCTTTTTGAATAAAATGAATCTATCCATATCCTCATTACTACTTTCTTTGAGCTAAATGAATGAAAGCGATGAAAAGAACATAATTTTATTTCAAGTGCTATCTGTATTTCTAGGATAGTTGTTTTTGGTGTGCCTGTATCAGATCTGTATCAGATTCTTGGTCCTCATGGCTAGAGAATCAGACTGTCTTGATTGCCCGCAAATGTTTATTTGTAGGTTTAATTGTATATTCATTGACTCTGGAGCCAGACTACTTGGATTTTCATTCAGTCACTTATTAGCCCTGACTTTTCTCAAATTACTCGTGCCTCAGTTTTCTTTTCATAAAACAGGGATAATAATAGTGTCTACCTCTTAAAGTTGTCATGAAATAGTTCATATGTGTCAAGCACTTAAGTGTAAAAAAATGCAGGAGTTCTTTTAAAATTTTTTTATTTACCTCAGCTTTATTGAGGTATAATTATATGCTCCTTTTATGTGTACAGTAAACATTTTTTAGTTTATATCATTTTGTGACTGTTAGCACTAATTACAGATTTCCGTCACCTCCAAAAGAAATCCTTTGCCCATTTATAATTACTTTGCATTTCTGCCCACAGGCTGAATCAATCCCTAATCTGTTTTCTGTTTCTGTAGATTTGCCTATTCTAGACATGTTATATGAATAAAATCATGCAATGTATTTTTCTTTTGTGACTGCCTTTTTTTCATTGAGTATAATGGTTTTGATAAACAATGATTTTGAAATTTATTCATATTGTAGCATACATCAGTCCTTTGTTCCTTGTTTGTGTGAGATACTGTTCTAAGGTGTGGATATATCATATTTTGTTTGATGAACATTTAAAGTTGATGAGCATTTTGTTGCTTCCACTTTTTGACTGTTGTGATTAACACTGCTGTGAATATTCAGGTATAGGTCTTTGTGTAGAAACATGTTTTTGCTTCTCTAGGGTGCATACCTGTGAATGAAACTGCTGGGTCATATCATAATTCTGTGTTTAATATTTTGAGAACCTTTTACAGTTCTGCGAGTAATGCATAGAAATTCTGATTTCTCCACGTCCTGTAAACATTTGTGGTTTGTCTGGTTGATTATATTCCCTCTAAGTGGGTGTGAAGTGGTGCCTTATGGTTTTGATTTGTACTTCCCTAATGACCAGTGATGTTGGGCATTTTTTCAGGTGCTTGTTTGCCATTCATGTATCTTCGGAGAAATGTGGATTCATATTTCTTGCCCAGTTTATTTATTTACTTATTTATTTTGGTCTTTTTGAGACAGGGTGTTGCTATGCTGTTCAGGCTGGCCCTCGGCTCACTTTGTAGCCCAGGCTGGTCTTGAACTTGCAGTGATCCTTTTTGATTAACTTCTGGTTCTTAAGGCAGTATGGTCAGAAAATTAAAATCAATAATATATACTTAAAATCTGCATTCATTTTGAGTAGATATAAGAGTTAATTACTGAAACTACACGACTGTAAAAGTTCACTGTCTCCTGCCTCTGCCTCCTGAGTGCTGGGATTACAGGAGTGCACCACCACACCTGACTTCATTGCCCAATTTAAACAACTGGGTTATAGTGTCTTTATCACTGAGTTGTATCAGTTCTTTGTATATTTTATATATAAGCTATATGAGTGTTAGGAAAATCTTAAATGCTTATGTCATTATCATTATTGTCTGCCTAAATGGAAGTCTAGGTACTGTTTGAACATGAGGAAATGGAATCTTATTCTTCCCTAGTTTTATTTGACCTCTAATTTTGGTCATGAGGTGAATTTCTTCCCTCTTGTTAGTTTTTCTGCGTGTTCAGTCTCTATTTCTTTCCATCTTCTGCTCCATCAGTGTACTAGGATCCATCCTGTTGGTTCTTTACCTCTCCTGTATCATTCATTTGTGTGATTCACTTTGGGTCATTTTGAGCTTTTTTACTGCTCGGTTCCAAAGGGAAAGATGGTAGGAGATATTGATGAGTTATTTGTGGAATATTATTTGAGTTACTTGCCATGGTTGAATAAGTTGACATTCATTTGGTATTTTGGAAGTTGTGCACTGTTCTATATAATTTATTTCTTTGTTCTTATGCACCATGTAGTCCAGCAGAATTAAGCCTTCTCATAGGTATGTTAATAATATTTATTGTCGTAGTGGCATAGAATATGGTATTTGGTAAGAGTTTTTATCATGAATCATAAAAGCAACCAATTGGAGATAGGTTTCTGGCTTATAAATTCCTTAAGAGTAGTTACTTGGTTTTCTTTGTAATTGTGTCTTTGGCATCAATATGTGACACATTATGTGCAGTGAATATTTATTGAATGAGTGATAAAACTGATGTGTAGACTGGCTAAATTTACTTCATGAAATGAGAGCTATGTATGGTTTACTACACAAATCTATATAAAAGCAGCACCAAAGGCTATACAGTGGAATCTGATGTCAGTCAACAAGTTTCTTCTTCTTAAGGACTTTGAACTTGTAGCTGAGAGAATAGTTCGGTCTGCATCATCTAAAATAGTTTTCTTCCAGAGTCAGGGATTCATTTTGTCTTTGTGTCTCACACTGTTCCAGACTGTCTTTGGATATCTATTTTTTGCTTCAAGGCACTTGTTGTAGTCTTGGGTAGTATTTAATCGTTGTATCTCTACTTGGTTGCAGTACCTTCTTTAAGTTGTCTTACCGCTACGCTACACAGTGTTGCCTGCCTGATTTTCACAGTAACAGAGTGACGTTGTTCTTCTCAGTTCCCCAGCTTTCTGACCCAGCCTGGTCTCTAACTGTTGGTGGTGATGGGAGAATGATTTTAAACTTCTTTTGGGGAGAGTCACTTCCTGTTACACATCCTATATAATATCCTAAATATCCCCCATGATGCAGTAGCTCAAAGGCATTATGATTTAATCATTTCGGGATTATTATTACCTGGGACATGGTGTTATCTTTGATTTCTCGTAGAGTTTTCAGGTTGAATTGTTGTGTAATCTAATGCATAGTTCCTAAAATTCCAGTTGATAGCTGTACATTATAAGTCTAAGCATCTTAAGAATCTATTTTAAATCAAGTCTAATATAATTACCTAAAACTTGATGGGTTTTTAAACTTACTGTCCCTGTTGATAATACTGAGATTATCAGTGTAATATCTACATCAAATTAGCACGCTTGTTTCTTTTCTGTGTGCACCTTGCAGTGACTTGTGCATATTCACGAACTGCCAAATGCTCCGTGATCATTTTGTATTATTAGTAGTATTTGCATTTACACCTTTGGCAGAAAGCCATCCAAATTCGGCGATAGGCTACACATGTTTCTTATTCCTTTTCTATAGCACTGTCTAAATAGCCTTGCTAGGCTGTAGAGATGACATCTATGAGCTTTTGGAATCTAGTTGCCTAAGGATAAACTGAGTTTGACTTCATTAGTGCACAAATGATAGGTTTGTGTAGAGTTATTATAGCATTAATCAACTTGATGGATTGGAAAAATGACAGAACTGAAGCAGCGTGTAATATTAGTGCCTATTATTCTACAAATTATGTCTTCACCTACATTCATATGCTAGAGGAGTCATGTTGTACATTAAAAATGCAGAACCTATAAAAAAAAAAAGAACCCAACAACAGAGGACATCTCTTTTCATGGCCCTTCTCTTGTCCTTTTAGATTAGATTGTCAAGAAGTGGTCTTTGGAACTGGGACTTGTTTATTAGGTCATAGCACTTTCACACTGTGAAATACCTTGTATTGAATGGAACAGATAGATCATCTGCCACTAGAGTGACACATCACTCAACTTGATAGTGCGTATTGCAAGTAAGAAAGTCTTTAAGAGAACTAGTGAAATACATGTGTGAATTTATTAGCCAGTAGTCATTTTATCAAAAACTATAGCAGATTAGTAGTAAAGAATATTGAGATTTTGAGTCGTATTGTATTGGTTGATAAAGCTTAAAAATAGGTAGCTTTAAGACAGTTCAAATAGGGGCTGGGGATATATAGCTCAGTGGCACAAGTGCCTGCCTAGCAAGCAAGCGTGAGGTCATGAGTTCAATCCCTGGTACCAAAAAAAAGGGGGTGGTGGTGACAAAATAAATGAGAAAACAGGTATGTGTACTGGATTATGGGTGTTGTTTTATCATGTATATATTTCTAACATTAGTTCACGTATGAATTATTTTATGAGTTTCAAAAGTCCAAGAATATTTGTTCCTTCTTCTTAATTTTAGTTCCTTCTTAATATAAATACTTGGAAGAGTAGAGAAAATTTCTTTAAAAATTTAAGAACAACTCATTTGAATAAGGAAGCTTTTTCCCAGTAAAGACTAAAGAGGCCCCTTTTGCTACTGATAAAGAAGACACTAAAGTAAAATAATCATGATACTGTATAGACCTGGGCAAAATCAGAAGATAGGTAAAAGACAAACTGGATTTTTAATAACATTTGGATATGTGCTTAGTTATGAGGTACTCTGATATTTACTTCTAGGTATTCTTTATAAAACAGAAACATTTCTTTCTTTGTAAAAATTACAATAATTTAAGACTTTTACTAGTGCATACTGTTAGAATAGTAATTCTAAGGAGTGAATTAATATTGGTCACTAAGGTCATTGTAGAGTAAGTTTCTGCTTTGGCATGGAAAAAATATGGTAGTTGCCGTATCAAAAATGAATTAGATTTTGAAAAATAATTGAAATTTTTGCAGTAAAGATACTAGCCTTAAAACATTCCTGCAGGCTTGAACCACTAGTTGTACATGCATGACTCCCTTTGGGAGGGCTTTTATTAATTTTATTAGCAAAAAGAATGGTAAAAGTGATTTGATCCATTTGTACCACCAGTGGTACAAGCCACCTGCAAGCCACCTGATGGGACTGTCGTGCATCTACCACTGGTGGTTGAAGCTACCCAGCTGTGAGACTTGAATTACTGTCCTGTCATAAACAGGTTAAACAATACTTATACATTACAATTTCATTAATTCAAATGTCATATTTCAGCATTTATTATTTAAATGCCATCTTTAGTTTGGAGCAATTGAAAAGCCAAGATTTTAATAAATAATGCCAAGTTCATAGAAAATTTTCACAATCTAGGAATTTACCTCTTAGCAAGAGAGATTAAGATACTGATATAATAATGTGGTGGAGTAGAAAATATGACATAGACCAATATAAACTTCTGTGGACTAGTATAAATAATAGAGAAATTAGATTCATTATAAAAGCTTTCTTGATAGAAATGGTATTTAAACTTGGTCTTGAAAAAACTGTAGGATTTAGGTATGTGGCAATAAAGGAATATTCCAGGAGAACAATTTGAGCAAAGTTACAAAGGTGAGAAAGTATAAAGTGTACAGTAGAATCTGACATACTTGATTGGATAGGATACAGAAAATCTTGTTAGGGAGGTAGTTAGAAAGGGATCCCCATTCTCTTCACTAATTTATGACTGTTCCTTCCCTAGCTTTTTTCTTGGTTAAAAAAGAAAAAAAAATCACTAGGAGAGTTTTTTCTTTGTTTAAAGAGTTCATGAATGTTTAGGTTCTCTGCAAAAACTTCAAGTAAGTAGTTATTTAATTAGAAGAGTGCTCTTCATTGTGGGATGGGGTTTATGGACTCTGTAATATTCAAGATAGTCCTTTGAGGTACAGGAAGAAAGTGTCTAAATTGGCAATGCATTTCTTACACGTGTCCCAAAATTGGAAATTTCTGTTTGATGTCTTACTGGATATTACTATTGCTCACTCCTAAGTTTAATAGTCAAGGCCCTCAACTACCTAACAAGCCATTCCACCGTTATCCTTTTTACATCCTATGTCTCTAACCCTGGGGATCACTTTTTTTTTTTTTTTTTAGTTTTATGTTCTCAGCAATAAAGTATTTGAGCATATAAGCCCAAGTAGATTTAGAAATCATGTATGGTCATCAGTTTCAGAGTTAGTATATATTAAACACATTAAAAAACTTTCACTGAAAAAGAAAATAGAAAGTTAAAAAATAAATTGAGATCTAAGTTCCAGATGCTTTTAGGCAGCTGTTCAATATTTTTACACTTGCATTGTTGGCTGTAATATTGAAGTTGTCTGGGTGGATTATTTTTTTGTTTTGCCATGCAGTAGTGCAGTTTCATTGTCTTTCCTGCTGCATTCTTGGCCTGAATGGTATAGAGTAATAAGAATAATGAGAGTGGTAATAATAAAAATAAACATTTACTGATTATGTGCTGGGTTTTAGGGATGAAGCAGTAAGCAAAAGTCAGACTTGACTCATGATGCTTATTTTCTAGCGGGGGAGATAAATAGTCCTGTCATAAAAATGTTGACCATCATAAGTGGCATAACGGGGTTTGTGTGTGTAAAGGAAGTGTTTGAACTATTGAAGGAGGGCAGTAGAGATTTCCTGGGGATAGGATTGACTACATAATTTGCAGGGCCTCCTGAAAAATGAAATTTGGAGGCTTCTGGTTCAGCAATTTATTAAGGAAGACTTCCAAAACTATGACATCAGAACATTTTACAAGCATAGGCCTCTTGTAAGTGTTGGCTCTGTGCAACTACACAGTTACATGTCATGAACCTGGCTGTCCTTGAGGAAGTGATGTTCAAATAGATGTGATGACAGAAGAGAAAGGGAAGATTGTTCTAGGCAGAGGAAATAACATGCAGGAGTCTCGGCAGGAAGGATTGTGGTGCAGTCAGAAATTGGATAAATGCCATGTGGCTGGAGTGCAGAGAGTAGCAGGGTGAGATGAGGCGGAAATGGTGTGGTGTAGAACCCCATAGGCCATGTTGGGGGTTTTGGTCTTTATTCCAAGAGCTACATGTAACTATTGATGTGTCACATAGTTTACTGTTGATGTACTAGTAATGCCAATAACTCGCACCTTGACAGCTTTGGATAACTTTGTCCCTCAACTTCCATTTCTTACCAACCTCCTTTTTAAGAAAATTTTAGTCTTACCTTCTGTAATTATTCTAAGACTGTCCCTTTCCCAAGCACACTGTGCTTTTGGTGGTAGAAGTAAAGCAGATGAATTATGAAATTTTATTTACCATTAAAGTAGTACTAGTGTAAAACATTTTAGATGAACTGAATAAAAATTAGTAAAAGATGAAGATTTTATTATTGTTTAAAAAAGAGTTTTCTTGCTGTAATTCCAGCTACTCAGGAGGCTGAGGCAGGAAGATCACAAGTTTAAGGCCAGACTGAGCAGTTTGTCACAAAGTAAAAAGGACTGGGGATGTATCTCAGGGGTAGAGCACCTCTGGATTCAATTCCCAGTACCCCCACCCCAAGTCACTCTGTCTTATACACATGCTCAGGAGCAAGGGGTGGAGTACCTGACCTTGGAGAAGAGAAATGAGGAAAAAAGTGTCTTCTTGGACTTCATCTTTTACTAATAAAAAGTTTTAATTAACATTATTCAAACCAAGATACAAGGTTAATATTTTGTAATGTGTGGATAATAATGTTCATGAATTTCCTTAGAGACAGTTATAGAACCTACTTCCTAGAATAAAACCTGTGTAGTAGAACTGTAGATCCACTGCCATTGCACCCAACTTGCATTTTCACTTCGCTCTCTTCCAGGATAGTATACTAGTGATTTCTTTTCCCTTGTCATGCTTCAAAAGGAATTATTTGATCGAATTCACATAGACAGTGCTCTAAAATCAATGATATTTGTATACGCTGAATTGCTCATGGGTGAGATGGATAGCTGGTCATTTTCTGCATATAATACCCTTCCTGATGTGTACTGATCCGTGATATCGTACAATTTCTAGCAGGTAAAGTAACATGGCTATTATAGGTTTATGTAAGTCTACTTGCCCTCTTTTTTTAAATGGTGGGTTCTCTTTTGAAGAAAACACCCGGTGTTTTGGTAGAGTTGCTTTCTAAGAATTTATTTTCAATAGTTTCTGGGTTGAAACATAGTTTATACCTTGGATCAGGCAAAATATTTCTCCCTTTCTCCAGGTTTCCAGCTTAATTAGGTTCTTGATAACTGAGCATTTGGTATTTGTTGGCAACTTCTTTGGTTTTATTTGCAGTCAGGTAATAGGTTGCAAAATTTGTATTACTTCTGTTTATGTTCCTTGCATTAGGTCTGAATAATCAATGGGAGTGGTGATGAATACCCTTTTTTCATTCCTCGTGTTGGGGGTAGGATCCAGGGCCTCCTGCATGCTAGGCAAGTACTCCAGCACTGAGCTCCGCACTTAGCCCAATGAACTAATTTTTATTTGGGATTACTAAACATATGCATTACTATTCATATGAGAAATCATATTACAAAGTAGTAGCATAGCTTCTAATTTATCAATGAACACTTAAGTTGTATTCAGCATATGTTTAATGCTAAGTGTATGATACTGTATTTTATTGTTTGGAAGTCTGAAATTCATGTCTAATAGATACACAAAGCCAAAAGTTGAAATTACATGCAATGTTTAAATAGAATACCCTGTTACCTTAACATAGATGAGTTAAGTTCAGTAAAACTTTAGCCATAATATTTAGGGAATGAAGTGGTAGATTTTATCAAATACTTTCTTTGCACACAGTTAATGAACAACTGGTATAAAATCTGGCACAGGGACATGTATGTTCCCGCAAAGAGCCTAGTTTTAATATTCTTTGAAATTTTTATAAATTTTATTCCTGTCCTTTATTGCTTTAAAAAGATTAATATAATGCATATAATGGACTTTATGATGATTTAAAATGCTACAGTGAATGAACTTCATAGTATTGTTTCTAGTGTAGAGATGAATGTAGGTGTGCTGACCGTACAGTTTATCCTAAAAGGTTACTTTTGAATAATTTGCTGATGTCAGCTTGTTTTTGTTTCCCTTTTACTTTAAAGAATGATATTACACAGGTTAATTGGGTGCGTATTGAAATTGTACTTTGCTAAAATGTTTATAGTACAATGAAATATTCAGTTTTATTGCCTTTTTGGTATCCATTGTTGAAATCTAGACATGTATGTATTTATAGATAACGGCATGCAAAACTATGTGGGTCCCTTATTTACTTGATGATTTCATGGTGTTGTCATTAAGTATGAATGAAATATTGTGTAGCCCAAACCAAGCCAAAAGTGACATTTGTAAATTTTAATACTACTATGTTTTTCTTTTCATTTGAAAGCATAAAAAAAGCAATTAAGGAATTCTTCTTCCCTACCCCTTTTAAATGATCTGTCTTAAAAAACTGCCTCACATGCATGCATTTCTTTTTAAAAATGTTAGCCATAATTATATATTAAAAATTTTTTGTTGCTATGTCACAGAGACTGGCTTAATATAAACAGAAAATACCAATTATGATCAAATCTCATATATTCACTTTGTTGCTGACTGCAAATGTTGTTGCTGTATTAGAATTGTTGATTCTGATGTTTCATGGTTTTTAAAAAGGAATCAAACGATGTTCTGATATCCTGTATGTTCTGTCAGTGGAACTATTGCTTCTTAAGTGCAGTTGATTAGACAAAATACAAAATCAGTGCTTTTCTCAAGCACTAATGGTTGATGCTATTCTTTTTGTAGATACAATCATCTCCACATGAGAAGTAAGGATAAAGGTCACATTTCACTTCAGACCTAAAGGGGGCTTTGCTGGTTTTGTTTCACATTGCAGGCCCTTACTGCTTTATCATACTACCTTGTTTTATTTTCTTGGAGTGATTGTGGTAGAGTCAGGGCAATGAAATGTTCTCGAATACAACAGGATTCCTCTGTATTTTTATATACTATCATCTTAAAGGAAAAGATGAATACCAATACAGATGCATTGGATTCTTCATGTAGTATTGTTTGAAACTTTACTTTGTTAAAAGATTATGTAAAATATTACAAATACCGTTTCATTTTTTTTTGTAGTGAATGAAAACATCAGTATCTTTGTATATGCATGAACAACATTTTGGGTATAACTGTAATTAAAAGAAGCTAAACAAATTTATTTTTTTAATTACATTTTTGATTGGGCAAGATATCTGTCTTTTTCTGTTATCATCACCAGAGGATAAAGCAACCAGACATCAAAACAATCTAACCACTTGCTCAGGTTAGCATGCAGTCTAAGGAGTGTGACTAGTTGCTGTATTTACCATAACTGTAGCAATTGATTTTAAATGCTGTAGGCCAGTGTACATGCTTATTAATTTTGTTGATTGTTGATACATGTTTCCTTGTATTCCTAATTGTCATTTCTCTATTTCTGTAGCTACAGAACCTTGGCCTGAAAATGCAACATTGTATCAGCAACTGAAAGGTAGGTTCTAGTTCACAATTAAAAATGAGTTTATATCAAATGTATTTATATAAAAAAATCCCTCACTGATAAATTTACTGCACGAAGAACATAGAACATAAAGGAGGGATTCCCTTGTATAATTCGTCTAGAAGGTTTTACCTAAACTTGTAAACTGCCAGTGTAAACCAACTATTCATGGCCTATCAGGTCCTTAGTTTATTATTGACTCATTATATTGGCTGCTGTAGGCAGTGTAAAATGATGCGGTTGCAGGAGCAGTTGGCAGATTTACTGCACCAATAGCTGAGACAGCAGATTTTTGAAGTCCTGTGGTAAAGTGGGCTCTCAGTAAAAAGGAACTGTTAAAATGTATAGGCTAGGATGGTTCAGGCTCCCTTTAGCGGCTCTTCATATATCATCAGATCACATTATGGACCCCATTTGGGGCTCAGCAGCCTGCTACAGTTGTCAGAAGACTGCAAAGTAATGAAGACTAATAGGCAGCAGCCCTAGTCTTCTAAGCATGGAATTTTTATTGCAGCAAACTTGTCATCTTTCTTTTGTGTGACAGACCTAGACACACTGTGCAATATTAACTGCAAGCTGGTTTTATATGATTGTGAATGTTTTTACTTTTAACTAGAGAGATTTGAGTAGATACTGTTTTATTTAATTTTAATAAGAAATATTTCTTGAAAACTTAATTTGTTTTTTAGTAAGCAATTTTAATTACATATTGCTGATAAATTATCAGAAAATTATCTGATAAATTATCAGAAAATTTTAGAGGAAACAGTCCTATTTCATCATAATTTCGTATTATGAAAATTTAATCAAAATTAGAGTTACCTGCTAGTATTTAAAGAACTTCATAATTCCTTCAATTTAGGCTACATCTTTTCTATATAAATAGGAGTAGTTTTCTAAAATAAAAGTACTACATTTATATGTTGCTTGTTTGGCAGCTACACTTTTGACCCAGACTTTTTCTTGTATTTTCACAGGGGAGCAAATTTTGCTTTCTGACAATGCAGCTTCTCTTGCCGTGCAGGTAAATATGTAAATAATGTAAGGTATACGTGTACATAATCAACCTGTAGGTGATTTGTTTCATTTACTCTCTAGGTGATTTGTATCATTCTGGGTTACGATTTTTTTCTCTTTCCAGAAAGTCTGTTAGATATTTAGAATTGTTACCATTATGAGTATAACATTCCTTCTCTGTGAAATTTATTTTTGTTATGTAATATTACTCAGTTGATTGTTGTCAGTATATAGAATAAATAAAAAGAACTTCATTATTTATTCTTGTAAACTAAATCGCTTTTAAGTGCTGGAGACACTCTTTGCCTTAGCAGTTGTTTCAGTGGTATTACTTGGGAGTAGTAATTTAATTTATGGGTTCAGAATTATTTTGTAATTTGTAAAGATTTATTTGCTCCGTATCTTTGAACATTAGTCTGCTGTAATCATTTCGTTCCTTGGAAATGGCATTGCTCTAATCTATTTGGCAGACTTAAAGCAGTCATGTCTTCCTTTGCCTACTCCGCATATGTTTATGGATTACATGTGTGTTTATTATCCCCAAATCACATATTGAATGCAATGTCTCTTTAAATTGTATGTCATAGTTGTGTGATCCAAAAGAGATTCGTGGCCTTGTAAATGTTAAACTGTATTTAGAAGGATACTTGGGGGATTTATTTACTTTAAAAGAAAGAAAAGAAATGTTTTTTGTAGATTAGAGAATTATAATATAATTATATAAACATTTTTATATGTTTAGCAGCTATTAGTTTATGTAATTTGAATCACAAAGGTGATTTTATTGTGTAGAAACTAAAAGATAATTTAGAAGGAAAATCTAAGACATGACATTTATTGGAGGTGGGACTGAGCTTGAGAGGAAGATAAAAAGGGAAGTAACTGTTTATCAAGCTTTTGTTTTATTCTAGGCATAATGCTAAGCGTTTAATTTTAGGTCATCTAATTTATGTGTTTTATTCAACTTGGTATCCTTTGTGCGTAGCGTCGTTCAGTATGATAGTATAGAATTTGATGCATCCTTGTTTGAAGGCAGGAAAAGAAAGGAAAATATGGAAAGAAATGTACTTGAACAATAATTTATTAGTACAAGTAGCTTAAGTTTCTTTTATATTTTTACCAAGAATATAAATTGCATTTATTTACCTTTATTTTGTCTTTAGATACTAGTATTATAACCGGTTTTTAATTTCTTAATATGGTAACTTTTGATAAACAAATTCTCCATTATATGCGATACATACAGATTTTGTATCACTGTTTATTACTCCCCCCTTTTTTGGTGAGAGAAGTGCAGTGTAAGTTGAGCTTTCAAATACTAATAGCACAGTTGCCTACCATATAGAATGTACTAAGTGGATGTTTATTGTATGAGTGACTTTACAACTGTGTTGAAAGCAATCTTGTCTGATAAACAAGAGCATGAATAAATAATTTGCTGTGTATAAAATAATGTTTTCAATCTTTGTATTTTTGAAGACAGCTTCAGGGCATAGCGAATATTTTAATTGAAGCACTGATTCTTAACCCTTTTGAAATTGCATTTTGAAGATAACTCTTTCAGCACTTGATAAAAGCTAAAGAAAAAATTTCTGGGAAACATTTTAGTACACACCCAGAAATAAAAGTATACCCAGACTATTCGGTATATGGTTTCAGCAGGTTTACTGATCTTGCTGAACTACCTGGAATCCCTTATGAAGAGCCCCTAAAACTAAACAATTTAGTTTAGGAAGTGTTAAGTAATTTTCACCAAATAGGTATTTTTAGGTAAGAGTAGACTGATTCTCATCTGGGGAAATCTTTTTACCGCCCTCCCCCCAAACGTGTTTTGGAATCTTGGTTGTCAAAACTTGAAGGAATGCTATTGGAATCTATTGAGCAGACACCCAGGTTGCTGCTAAATACCGCCCAGTGCACAGGCCAGCCCTCCACATGCAGTGTCAAGGTCGAGAAATCCTGGAACAGATGGTTTAACCAGTTTCCAGTATAAAATGAGATGTCCGTACATTGTCAGTTAAAAAAATTAACCTGAGTATTCTAAGGGAAGAAAAAGGCTTTTTAGTTTGACCTTTATCAATTTTTTTTTTTTTTTTTTTGGCGGCTCCAGGGATTGAACTCATGACCTCATGCTTGCCAGGCAGGCGCTTAGGCCACTGAGCTAATTCCCCAGCCCTTGTGTTTTTGAGACAGGGTCTCACTATGCCATTCAGGCTGACCTTGAGCTCACTTTTTTGCCCAGGCTGGTCTCAAACTCACAGTGATCCTCCTGTCTCAACCTCCCAAGTGCTAGGATTACAGGCGTGAGCTACCACGCCCAGCTATATCAATTGTGTTTTTATGGTTCTTATTAATTTATTTTCTTCCTGTGGTTTCTGAAATCATAGTTGCAATTAAAAATAAAAACAGAAAAAGCCTTTTAAAATGGAGAAGTTTGCTTAACCATTTCATTTTTTTACCCTATGTGTGTCACTTAGATGATAAATTAACCAGCATATATTAAAAATTCTTGTTTTTTTTCAATATTCTTTGGCTTGACAGCTGATAGTAGCCATGACTATAAATGTGACTTCTCCACATATCTGATGTAAACTTTATGGAGTAATTTTCTTCTATATAGTGGATCAGCATCCGTTTAGAAGGATCAGTTAAAAGCTTCATGTTTGATATATAAAATAGATCAAAACAATGTGACAGGTATCCATAAACTGAATATTTTCCAGAAGACAATAGATATCAGACATCAGATATTTTAATAGTCTGTCAATTAAATCATTAAGGTATTTAAATTTTACTTACCACATAGACTTGGTATTTATTATACCCCTGAAGCTTAGTGATTAGATCATTTTTTGATTAAAAGCACTTTTATAATTTCAGTTTAAAACAAAATAAATTTTATCCCTGTGGTTATCTCTTCTTAGATTTTCTTTCCTTCCATCATCCACAAAGTGTTGGTTTTACCTGAAGTATTTGCTTGGTTGTAATGTAATTTTATATGTTGAGTATAGTGAGATATTAGTGTAGTGTGTTCCTCTGGTTCCTGTGAGCTCTGTGTGTGTGTGTGTGTGTGTGCGCACGCGTGTGCGTGCGTGCATGTGATGTTTGTGTTTGTGTGTAATACTGCATACATGCGCACAAATGCTGGAAGAGAGAAAAATTTTCCATTCTGTAATACTTGCACTTCAAATGAAGGATTTAAGCTTACGTTGATTGGGAAAACAACTTTTAATAATTCTTTGTTATTACTCTCTCTTTCGCCCCTGAACCTAACTGTCCAATAGAAATATAGTACAAGCCACACATATAATTTAAAAATTTTTAGCGGCCCCATTAAAAAAGTAAAAGAAACAAGTGAAATTAATTTTAATAATGTATTTTATTTAATTAACCCTCTGTACAGTGATCTTTTTTATGTAATCAATACAGAATTTATTGTTTTACATTTTTTCATATTAAGTTCAAGATCTGATGTATATATTACACATACAGCTCATTTCAATTTTTGGTAGTCACAGCTGAAGTGCTCAGTAGCTACATGTAGCTGGGAACTGTTGTATTGGGCTGTGCAGGTTTAGAAATACAGTATGAGCAAAAATATATGAACTTTATAATTTTTTTGCAAAAACTGTTTAAAAAAATTTACCTGAAATTTGTATCTCTACTGATTCGATATATGCTATCTTTATAGCAGATTCCACAGATGAAATGGGCAGTTGTTCTCTGCAGCATACCACAGCTATCATAGCATACCAAATGTAGCATACCGCAAATAAAATTCTTTATTTAAAGTTTCCTCATCTGTAAGATAGAGATGTAATAGATGCTGATCTGTTGGGTTATGAGGCTTGAAGGTGTTAATATATGCAAAACACTTAGAAAAATACCTGTAAATAGGCAACAAATTATTTCTTTTATTTCCTGTTTTGTTGACAGAAATACACATAATGAATTTCAGAAAGAGGGATGAATGCTTGCTGGTTTGATAATGCCTAAACCGTGCCAGAGTAATTGGGAAATAAATGTTATATGTAAATCTTTCAGGGAATATATTTGTATTTGTGTGAACATTAATAATTTTTGTAATTGTTCTTCCATGCCATCTAAAAATGAATGCTTTAAGTCAAACAAGATGTTACATTAATAACACGGAGTAAGCTTTGGTTTAAATTTAAAGTTTAGTAGATGCTTTTATCGTGTAACACACTGAGATCATTTTTAAGGAGCGTTGATTGTATTCAGTCCTTATCACGATCCTGCTTTCGGGCTGTATTCTTTCTCTCATTTTTTTTTTTTTTGCGGCACAGGGGATTGAACTCATGACTTTGCGCTTGCCGGGCAGGCGCTTAGACCGCTGAGCTAGATCCCCAGCCCTTCTTTCTCTCATCTTAAAGATGTGGAAAGTAAAGCTCAAGAGATGCTCTGCCCGATCCTGGAGCCCACGCACTGTGGAGGCAAAGAGAAAATAACAGCAGCAATTGGGTGCCACATGTGCTCATCACCCTGCGAGGCGCATAATTCTTATTAACTCATTTAGTCCATAGCACTTGTGTGAAGTAGGTCTTATAGATAATTCTCTCCCACAGAAACCCAATGAGGCAGCTCCCTTTTTCTTCTCCTTTCCTCATAGATTAGGGAAAGAAGTAAACAATTGGCCCAAAGTGACCTAAGTAGTAGTACTAGGCAGAGCTGGCATGCAAATCTAAGGAGCTTGCGTGAATACTCCACACACAACACTTTCCTGTGTATCAGTCTGCTCTACTGACAAAGATCTCTGAACTTCACCCAACAATAAGTGAATGTTTAATCACATGTTATTTCTGGAATTTCCTAGCGAATTAATCTTCTGGTTGGTATGGTATGTCAAGGCATGGTGTGCCAAGGCTTTTGGATCTTTGAAATGAGATAAAGGTCATCTTAGTTAATGCGAAGCTCAAGTTAGACAGTAAATGAGAAATTCTTCTGTAAAAAGTAAAAACTATAGAAATGGAAGATGATATTGAATTAAAAAATTAGTATCTACTTTGACTTCAAAGATTTATGTGCCTACTTAGTGATTATCTAGATAATAAAATATTAGTTTCTGATAAATTTTAGAAGGAATTTCATTTAATATATGTGAAGCCAATTTAGAAAGAAATATTTTTTGGTATGGCTTAATGCAGATTTTATGAAAATTTGTAGTTTTCAGAGAATGTCTCAAGCTGATTGTCATTATTAGCATGCTGCATGATAGAGTAACCTTACTTTTCACCTCAAGTGAGAATTACCTTTAGGCTTAGATTGAAGGGAATATCCCTATTCTATTTAATATGTTTATTTTTCCTTACCCTTTGCGAATCAATACTTTATCTCTAAAAACGAAATGGAGAAAAACCTGTTTTCTATCCACTGAGTATGTTACATCGTTTTTTAGAAAATGTCAGCATTTTTATAGGCCCCATTAATGCTGACCCGTGAACACTAACATGTCAGATCTCCTCATAAACACTTAGCTGACCCTTGCTCCCTTTTAGTAAATGATACTTTTTAGCATAATATTAATTAGTGATTAAATGGTAATATCCTAACATAGCATTTGGGGATGAGCAGAGGGAGGAGAATCTCTCTTTCCTTTGGGGATGCAGGCTGGCTGTTGCACTGGAGAAACAATTGTAAGTATGAAAATGTAGCTGCTGTCCACTTGTGCTGTCATTCATACAGACATAGTAGACAGCTTACTTGCAGAATTTTGGAGAAAATGATTTTGAGTTTTATACTTGTTTGCATACATTTTTTGCTTTATACCACTCGTTCAGGGTTACATGCTTTTAAACCTGACAGAAATACACATAGGGTGATACTCGTGCAGGTATTTTAATGGGAAACTAATAGGGTAGTATTAGTAGTATTTTATGGAAAAACATTTTAAAAACTGAGTACCATATAATTTCTTCAGAATTCCAAAATGTGTAATATTTTAGGTTTTTAAAGCATATTTATTCCTTCATTTCTTTGATCATCTGCAGCAAAATGAAACTTCTATATTACTTTCAGAGTAGGAGAAAGAAATGAAAACTGAGGAGGAAAGATAATTTAGTGAATATTTATTAGACAAGGGGATTGTAAAATCTTTTTTAGTATTCTAAAGTGAGCAAAATTGAAGCTACAGATATTTTCTTGATATCATTGAATTTAAATTGTTCAGATTGTCCTGTATTGTAGTTTTTATATCAATATTAAAGCATTTTGGTGATTTATGCTTCAAACACCTGGCATGATTTAAGTATATAAATTGTAATGTTTATAGAAGTTAACTGTGAACTTAAATTGCAAACAGAATTTAATAGATTTTTAAAAATCTCAGTGTTAGTATTCTTTTCCTTAACATATAACTGGTTTGGTATATGTAAAACATTGAAACTAGTCCTGTAGGATTTGTGAAATGAAGTATATTCAAAATAGAATTAGGTGGTTAATGTGTCATCTTTAATTAGCAAAATAATTAAAATAGTTACACAGGGAAATGGTTTGCTAATGTAAAACTTACTTAGTAAAACTTCACAGTCATGGTTCTGAGAGATTGTAAGTTAGAATATCAAGAGTGTACTTTTTTTTTGTTTGTTTGAAAAGTAAATAGTAGGCAGGATTTTAAAGTTTGTTAACCCTAAACAGAACAATACAACATAGTGGTACAATGAAAAAAAGGGAAAGAAAAAAAACCCCAAAAAACCTACAATCTATTTTTTTAAACAGAAAAAGGCTAGAATTTTTCATTATTAGATATACAGTATCAACATAATCGATCTAGCAGCATTATATTTGAGCTGAAAATACACTTAAATTTGAGGCCATGTAGTACCTTGTGTGAGTGAAACATCTTTCATATAGTTCTAAGATGAAATTACCCTTGAATGAATAGCATCTTCATTTATCTTCAAACCTCTTCTGTGCGCTTAGTGAATCTACTCTTTCAACATTCTACAACAAGAATTACATTATACCATTATACCGGGGTACTTCTGCAGTGAGAAATAGATTGGTTTGGAAAATGAACCTGGCTTTGCTATAAATTACATTCACAGGTACAAAGGAATGTGTTATTTTGTTTAAAATACTCACAAATATAATTAAGGTCTTAATTTATGTTAAACTACAAATATGGCTATTACTGTAACTGGATTAGAAACTTAATCTGTCACTTCAAGAATGATACCTTACACTTTTCATTTGTAACCTTAGATGCATTATTTCAATTATAGGGTCTGCAGCTGTTTGATATAAAAATGAATTATTTTGTGGATAGATTTGTTCATGGTTTTTAATTTTAAAACATGCCTCTTCAGTAAGGTGGAAAAATAATTCAGTTGTCACAAATTTTCCTTTGTGTCCTCATGAAATAGAATATGAATTAAAATTCAGAATCATTTTTATTTTACTCCTTGAAAATGGCATTGCATGCTTCAGAATAGTCCTTAGTGAATTCTTACATAAAATGTTTCAAATGTAATTATGAAATGAATAGAAGCTTTGTCCTAAAGAAGAAAACCTAAGGATAGGTCTGCTGTCTAAGGATAGCCTTACCTGGTTGGACTGAAAAATGCATTATTCCCCATCTAAAATTTGGATGACTTTGTTAGTGTGGTTTACATAAATTTAGAAACTGTGTTTATAACACCTTGAATTCTATAATATTAATCAATATAAAACATCCAATCTTTAGAATTTTTATTAAGGATAGTTCTTTAAAATTTTGTGTTATTTTAATGTTTTTACTGATATATAGTGTTTTTATTTCTTAAATGCAATTGGAGTATTTTTGTGTATTTAATTTGTAAGACAAATGTTCATTTTGTTTTTGGAATAAAGAAAAGAAGGGGCTGTGGGTATAGCTCAGTAATAAAGTGCTTGCCTAGCATGCAGGAGGCCCAGGGTTTGATCCCCTGCACCAAACAAGAAAAGAAGATAATTCTGCTAATTGGTCAGTGATTCAATATTGGGTGCTAATAGTTAACTCTAAAATAAAATGAATATATTTTATGTCCCTGCCATCCACTATTTAATTTATCGTAGGAATTTAAAAAGTTTTGTAATTTTTCTCCATCAGTGATATTATTTTATCTGCAGATAATAGAACTTTATAAAATTCATTATAGAATTTAGAAAAAAAGGAATTTTTTTCATTTACTCGATTGAATGCCAGCTATGTGTCACTGATATTGTATTAGGTTCTTGGGTTACAGCACTTACTCTTTCAGTGCCTTTGACAGTTTTATAAATATTTTGCTAATTTTGATCCTGAAACATTGTTTATATAATGCTAATAGGGAAAGCTTACACCTTTTTCTATTCTAAGTGCCTTCTTTGTTGCCTTCAGGAACAACCTGATTTTTTTTTCCCCTGCAGTTGTCAGATGTTGCTGTATCTAAAACTTACTCAACTATTCCCATAGTTTTTAAAGGAGAGTTTTACAAAGGAAGGTTCTATTTTCTGATGTGATCTATCTTTGTATGTGCTCTCAAATAGCATTTTATGGTTTTGGTGACAAACTTGCTGTATGTAAAGTTTTGTTTTTAGTTATTTACTTGTGGTTTCTAATTAGTACAGAGACAGTTATTTTTCTTTAAGTTGAATTTGTTACAGTTTTCTAAGGCAATAACTAATTATTGATATTTATAAGTATTGATTTCTTAAAATATCTTTTAATTTAGTAGAAGTTACTTTTATTTTAAGCGTTGAATTTTGGATCCAAAAAGTTATAAAATGCTAATCTTTAGCTTGCTAGTTTGAACTTAGGTATTTTAAAATTTGTGATTATGAATACCTATGGCCTATTTATTAAGAAATGTTTATCAGGAGCCTGTTGTATACTGGGGACAGTGTAATGAAACAATTAAACACAGTTTGAATTTATTAATGGAGCTTACATTTTGAAGATCTTTTGTCAATTCACTTATCAGTGCATATGATTTTGAAAAATTATTTACAAAGTAAAATAATGTTATTTGTGTACATAATACCTTAATTTGTTTTTGTTTAATTAGAGAAGACATTATTACATATATGATATACAATATGATTATATACTATATAGTAGATTTTTATATGTATTAAAATATAAATCAGTAAAAATATAAATTAAAATATAATTCAGTGTTTATTCTTTTAAAAAGTGCTTTTGATATGTTATTCTTTCAGTATCTAGAGATTTTTACTTTAGTGTACAATTTTGCCGTTTTGATTTTATAGAAATACAATTAATTGCAATGTATAATAATAACTTTTTTCTCCTAAGTAGGCATTAAAAAGTAATGAAGTCAGCTTTCTTTGCAGTCACCAAGGTTATGTAATCTTTCTTCACTTGCAGATAGACAAATAAATATCCTTGTTACAAATACTATTACTGCTATATATTTGTTGAATTACTCTGTGCCAGATGGTGTATGAAAGTTTTGCATGTAGCACCTCAGTGTACCTGACTAGCTGTTTTCATTCTGGCATTGAGAAGGCTTGTGACGTAAAGGAACTTTCCCAAGCTGACACAGTCACCAAGATTCCACCCAGCGATCTCTCACTGGGGTGCTTCTGCGCCATTAACTTCTTATCATTCTGTGTTGACTCCTTAAGAGTGGTGGAGGGGGTCCCTGTTTTTCCAGTGTATGTAGCGGAGAAGTGGTGATTAGTAAAGAGCGTCTGAAAACCGAGCCTCCCCTTCCCACCACAATCTGCTTATCTTAGTTTTTCCTATCTTGGTAAGTGGCAATTCCGTTTTTCTAGTTGTTTAAGCCAGAAACATTGAATCATATTTTGAGTTCTCACTTTTTCTTTGGTCCACACTGTTATCAGCAAATCCTCTTGGCTCTCCCTTAAAATTATAGCCTGAATATGACCTTCTACATTTTTCATCATTCCCACCTTGGTTCATGCTTAGATTGTTATTGAATCCTCCTGACTAGTTCTCCTGCTTCCATGGTTCTGTCCTCCACAGTCTAATCTCTGAATGTTTTTGTAGACCTTTAATATTTCATTCAGATTCTAGCAGTCCTCAGATGAACATCTAATTATTCCTCATTTCACTCAGCAATATAAGCGAAAATCCTTAGGAATTACCTGCAGGATTCTACATGAGTTTTTGTTTGCCTCTCTTACCACTTACTTCTTATTCCCGCGCTGTCACACTGGCCTCATTACTGTTCCTGAAACATGCTAGTTGAAGCATAGCCTGTTTCATGCCTTTGAACTTGGACTCTTCTTCCCTTAAATACAGAGTCTGCCAAAAATGTATGCACACTTCAGGAAAAGAAAAACTTGTATGTATATTTTAATACTAAATTTATTGAAGCATCATGAGATTAATACAAGTTACCTTTGGCCTCTACAGTACAAGAGGAGCTCAAAGTGTTGGCCATTAGCTTCCAGACATTTATTAGTGTGGCAAACTGCTGCTTGGGTAACCTTGGTCATTGAGATTGTTGCACATGAATTTTCAATTTCTTCTCTTAAGGGCTGGCAGTGGGATTTTCATGATATATGACATCTTCCGGGGTCCTCCATGTAAGGATAACACCATCTGTTGAAAAATATCCTACTATTTTTTTTTCCTGAAGTGTGCATACATTTTTTTTTTGTTGGACTCTGTATCTACTTGGCTAACTCCCTAATTTTCTCAGGTTTATGCTCAAATATTACCTTACTGGTGGGCATATACTATTGCTGCTTTGTATTTCTAAGTAGTAGCAATTACTGTGCATATTTTTTGGTTTATTTGCTTGTTACTTGTCTCCTTTTGGATGTAACTTCCATCAGGGCTGAGACTTTATGTTTGCTCCTCTACTCCCAATGGCTAGAACAGTTCCTGATAAATACTAAGTGCTCAATAAATGTGTTGAATGTATGCTTCTAAGCAAGTATTCTTCTGTGAAGTTAGCATACAAGGAAGCTACATGGGGCGCTACACAAAAGCTAATAAATTAGCCTTTTGCAAGCCTTTTTGAGGTATGTTTTAATGTTTTACTTTAGGTTATTAGAAGAAGAAACCACACAAAAGGCAATTCTGCTCTTGGTATATGTTGCATATGTCATTCAGTAGTCCTTGTACAAGATTCCAGATGAAAAATGTCCTGTGGAATTTAGTATGAGAAGTCCAGTTGCTGAGCGGCCTCCTTTTTTTTTTTTTGAGGTCTCCATTGATGGAGTCTCCACAGTTTACTTAATCTCTTTCTTTTATGGATGGCTATTAAGTTATTGTTATATTTATTATTTTGTTATAAATCTGTCTCTTGTTAATGGGTATTAAGCTCTTGTTGTATCTATTATTTTTTTATAAACAGGGCTTAGTTATGAGTATCCTTATAAATATAACATATGTTTATATGATATACTGCTAGTAGTAAAAATGCCGGATCATAGAATGTGTAGACCTTTTTAGAGTCCCACAAGAAGTTACATTGATTTTAATTCCAACCAGTGAGTAAATATAAATTGTGTTTTAGATTTTGACTAAGAAGCTTTTTGTCTATGTGCTTATTATCAAAAGTTTCTGTTGCTTCCTTTAAAAATTCACATATTATTAGAACTAGATTTATTGTTCAGATTTTTATATGTTCATTCCAGTCAGCTGATATTTGTTTCATTTATGTACTAGTTATACAACTCCTTCCTTCCCTTCCTGCCTCTCTCTGTCTTACTCTTTTTCTTTCCTTCTTTGTTTTCTTCATTCCTGTATGTTGATCTTTTTTTTTTTTTTTTTTTTTTGTACCAGGGATCAAACTCACGACCTTACACTTGCCAGGCAGGCGCTTATGCCGCTGAGCTAAAATCCCCAGCCCTCTGTTGATCATAGTTTTAGACCTGTGTGTATTTGCATTTTCTCATCTTAAAATAGAAATAGTTGTACTGACCTCATAGGGTGGACCTCTTATGCAGGTGTTTGGTATGCAATAAGTAGTCGATAAATACTAGCCATTATAATTTTTCTTTGAAGTTGTCTGCTTGCTCTTTTCATTTTGTTTCCTCTCAGTTACTTTTTCTATGGTTTGTTTTAGCTCTTTTTTTTGAGGCTTTCCTTACATACCTGTTGATCTTTGTTAACAATTTATAGTTAAAAGTGAGCCACTAAAAAAGCTGATGGGATAAGGGACTTTTTTTTTTTTTGGCATGTGGCTGTCACTTCAACTGATTATACATTGAGCTGGCAGTTTTTGTTGGCCACTGTCGCTCCCACCCTGTCTAAAACAACAAATATTTTTAGTTTTATTTTAATCCAGAGAGATGTCCTAGAGCGGTAGAGGGAGAAGATTGGGAGCTGAGAGGGAGAAGGGTACCATGGATCTCTTCTGTTAATGTGTGAATCTTACTGCCTTCTTTTTTGTCATCTCTCTCCCAGTCCCCTGTCCTGTGCTTGGGTCCTTGAAGCAGGAGTCTCTGATTAGATTCCTCCAAAGAATTAACCCGTCTCCTGCACCGATTAGGGGAGGCTAGTTATACATGTTTATATGCTGCTTATGTAGACTTTCATCTAATTCTATATGCAGTCCCATAACTCTCCTGTGCTCTTTTTTTGTTTTTTGGTACTGGGAATTGAACCTAGGGCCTATAGTCCCTTGCACGGGACTATATCGCCAGACCCTTTATATTTTTATTTTGAGACTGTCTCACTGAGTCACCAAGTTGCTCAAGCTTGCGGATCCCTGCCTCAGCCTGCCAGTGCTGAGATTATAGGAGTGCTGCCTTTTGTGCTTACTGCCTCCAATTTTGAAATCTTCTGCTTTCTTTGTGCAAATGTTTTGACTTTTTCTCTAAGCTCTTAGGTTTCAGTTTCCTCTGCACCCTCCTTTCAATTTTACAAAAATGAGTTGATATCTGTGGGCTGCTTTTGTCTTTTTTCTTTCTTTGTTTTTGCTTTATACCTTTTTTAATTTCTTTACTGTTATTTCAGTAGAACTTTTGAAAGGTTGCAGAGATAAATGTGTAAAATCAGTCCTTAATATTTAACCAGTTACTGATAATCTAGTTTTTTCTTTTTAACTTTTTTCAAGAAAAAAAGAAGGCAGATATCTTACCCTTGCCATGAAATTTTTTTTGACATTTAGGAATTCAATTAATTTCCTCAATATGTCGAAATTACATCAAACTTATTAAATTTCAGGGTCTTAAAAGTCAGGTACTGTCTGTGTGCATGTGTATGTATTTGTGTGCACCTGTCTGTTTAAAACAGCCTCCCCTGTGTGTAGGTATTCAGTAAATTTATATACAAAGAATGAATGTGTTTGTTGACTATTTAGTTCTTAGCTTTTACATGTTAATTTGCTTGATCATTTTAGCATTTGGAGTTACTCAACAAATGAGTGATTATATTAATTCTCTTTGAAATTGGAACTATGATGGTGTGTGATGTGTCATCATCCTCAGAAGTTGATTGATGATTTGCATATTTTTGTGCATTATACTGTTATGCAGGTTGTTATAATATTAACCTGATCACTTTGAAATGATACCAGCTACTTGTGCTGCAGACACTTTTACATAGATTATCATTACCATAGACTCATGCTGACCAACAGTCATCCAGTAGGCATCATCTTATTACAATATGATGATGGATATGCTTTATATGTTTGCTCTTCAATAAATACAGTAGCCACTAGATGCAGGTGCATATTTTTGGGGGGGAGCGGTACTGGGAATCGAACTCACAACCTTGTACTTGCCAGGCAGGCTCTTATGCCACAGGTGCCTGTTGAGCACTTGAAATACGACTGGTTTGACTGGGAAACCAAATTTAAAATATTATTCAATCTTGATAAATTTATATTGAACCTAAGTAGCACTAAATAGTAGTGGTTTCTCTGTTGGATAGCGTAGTTACAAAACATTCTGATAAGATGCATTAAGGTTTGTTCTTGCTCTCCTCCCCCTTGCTGGGGTCAGACCTAGGGCTTTGTGCATGCTTGTCAGTATGCGAGGTATTTGATTCAGTTATTTTATGTTACCCACCTGAATTGGTTTGGAACAAAATATCCAACTGAAAAATAAGAGGCAGATCATCCTAGGTTTGTTTGTTTATTTATTTGCTTATTTATATGTAGTAGGAATCAAACTCAGAACCTCATGCTTGCCAGGCAAGCACCGTGCCACTGAGCTATATCCCCAGACCCCCTAGGTTTATTATAACTACATTTTCTTTGAATTTATTTTTTTCTTTGAATTTATATAAAAATAAGAATGTGCTATTTCAGAAGGAAAATAAAATGTGTTTAAGTTGATTTATCATGGCTGTTACTTGAAGTTTTTTTTTTTAATGTTCTGATGAGGATTGAAATGAAAGTACGAGGTGAAAGTACTATTTTGGGATTTTTCAGAAGTTTTCTTCTGTTCTACAGTACTGTTTCAGTCAAGCTTGCTTTTGTTTTGAAATTTTTATACTCTTAAAGACAGTCATGGTAATATATTTGCATTTTGAATGTTTGGGTGGAAATACTGTTTTTGTGACATCGCACTTTTTGTGAGCCGCAGGTTAATTCAGAAAATTTCTTTTGAACCAATGATGAAGAATAATAGTACTAAATGGTATAAAAAAATTAATTGCTGGCTAATCAGAATTATGCCATCAGTCGAAGTCTGGCAAATTAAATGTGGTTAAAATGGTCATAGTTCAGTTCTTTTTAAAGAAAAAAAATGAAGAAGTCCTGACACCAAGAAGCATGGATTTGATTGCAGAGCATGGCAGCTCTGCTTAACATTTTGTTAGAGAAATGCAGTTTTATGGACTGTTGATTAGTAGAGTTACCCCTTTTCTATGTCACATAGTATTATAATTCTTATCCAGCAATTGAATATTATACAGGCCTTTGAGAATATATAGCGAACATGCTTTCAAACTGTTTTGCCCTGCTGAAGGCCTCAATCCTTCTTAGTCTCTCAGTTTTAGCAGATGATTTTCTTTGCCATTTCTGTTTTCTTCGTTTCTTATCAACTTGCAGTCACCACTGGTCCCTGTCATTACAGTGGAAAAATACCCTATTTGCTTACAAAACCTTATCCCTCCGCTTGTGCTCTTATTCTGTCCCCCTTTGCATTCTCGTGGATCTCCTCTATCCGTTATGCACCTGTTTCTTGTAATTTCGGCTTATCTCCGTCGGGGTTTTGTTTTTGCCCTGGGTTCACACCCAGGGCCTTCCCCGTGCTAGCCAGGCCTTCTTCCACTGAGCTGCACCCTCGCCCATTCTCTGTTCTTTTCCTCTTCGTGAAGAGCCACACTCTTTGTCATCACTATAGGTGCATATGTAGTAGGAGGCCTTTGAGTCTTCTACTCCCTTCTTGCTTTTCTTCTGATTCTCCCTATTTGAAAGAGCTGTTTATATTCTGATTCTTTCCTTCCTAGCAAGCCTTCCACATGATTTTGATACATGCTGAGCGAACCGCTGTCCTCACCTATGGTGGGGGGAGGGATGGAGGTCCACGAGAAGCTCACCTGTTGCTTGTAGACAGGAATCACAGGCACTAGTATTTAGGGAACTGTTAGTTTACACTTAGATGCCAAAGAATTAACTTTTGACTGGGCCAGGTGGTGTTTACCCTAGAAACAGAAACTGTGGGTCAGTAAGTTAGGATTAATTAGGTTTGGCTGTGACAGGAACCCAAAACAGTAGTGGTGTAAAGAGGTAAGTCTATTTCTTTTGTAAACACAGGTAATCCAGGTTTGGTGACTGATTTTTAAGAACCTAGGCTCCTTTACTCTTGTTGCTCCATCATCTACAGCACTTGGCTTGTATGTCATGGTTCAGTTTGGCTGCTTTAGCTCGAGCCATTCTTTTTACCTTCTAGCCAGCAGGACCTTTTAAAGGTCATATTGGTCAGACTTGAGACATTGACCACACCCAAGTTGCCTTTCAAGAAAATGTTTTGAATTTCATGCCACATTGGGTATAGATACAAATCACCACTCTAGGGGAAAGAGAAGAACATAAATGGCGGTAAGGGGAGATTACTAACAGCTTCTTCACACTGAACTCTTGGCAGCTTTGGTTGACCCAACGTGGAATGTTTATTGTGAGCATTGCACTATCTTAGATTAGTTGTGGAAAAATGAGGGAGAATGTGGGGAAGGGAATAGAAATAAACATTAGAATGTACTCCCATCGCTTTTTGGCCTTTTGGCTAAGATCAAGTGTAGAATGTACTCCTTGGCTTTCACTCTTAAGATCAGACGTGCATGCCTAAGGTGCAGAGCAATATGGCAATCTGAGGGTTTAGTAGAGAGGAATGAGACTCATGTGGAATTTAGTTTTAGAAAGAGGCATTCCTAGAAGATGAATTTGGGAAATATAGTTTGAGGAAGAAAATTGATGTACTTTTGGTAAAGGTGTTATTTGTGCAAGGTACTGTGTTAATCACTGTTGAATACCCTTACTCTACGTAGTTTTAAGACTGATTTGCAATCTAGAACTAAGGAAGAAACTGTGATAGACAACTCGTATGAGAAATCTCTATTGGGCTGGAGTGGGATGTTCTGTTCATAATTTAATATGTGATGAGTTTGTTAATTTATTAATTTATCTCAACTTACATTTGACTATTTCTAATAGTTCCTCTAATTTCAAAAAAGATAAAATGTTTTCTAACTTGTCGTTATTAGGTCAATTGCAATTTATGGTCTCCTGATTAAATAACCAATTTTATAGAAAGAACATGGGTAAATTTTGTGTGTGGAGAAAAAGAAGCCAAAAAGTCATAGAAGAGAGAATAACTAAACTTTGAGTATTAT
>RJWT010004340.1:0-33947 GCA_004365215.1 Cuniculus paca | reverse complement strand
TTTCCATACCCTCAGACCTTTCCATACTATCTTCCTTGGATTCTTTCTCCCAAATCCACCTTTCCAATTCCAGGCAACTCCCTGTCTCAGGCCAGGCAGGTCCATCTCAAATATAAAACACTGGATATATTTTCAAGGCTTTCTCTAGGTACTTACAGAAATCACAGGCTTCATTTCATGCATCAAGGGGACACAATGTGCTGTCTTATTAGAAAGAATACAGGGTACAAATTGAATAGAAGTGGCACAGTGGTTTGGATTCTGAGTGCTCCCCAAAGGCTCACATGGCCAAAGCTAGGTTGCCAGTCTGTGATGTTACTGGGATGTGGTGGGACTTTTAAAATGTTGGGCCTCATGGCAGAAAGCTAGCTCACTGGGGTTGTGCTCCTAAAGGGAAGGTGGGACCCTGGCTTTTTTCTTACCTCTCTCTTTGCTTCTTAGGTGCCAGAAGGTAAACAGTTCTCTTCCACCATGTGCCTCCACCATGATGTATTGGGCTACTGTCTTAGTTATTTTTTTAGTTGCTGAGACAAAATACCTGATGCCAGAAGTTAAAGGAGGAAAGATTTATTTCAGCTCACAGTTTGTAGAAGTTTCAGTCTATAGTCAACTGGCTCCCAGGTAGGGCAGCATGGCAGAGGGGCATCGCAAATGAGAAACACTTCATGGCAGAGCAGGCAGAAGGCAGCAGAGGAGCAAGCAGCAGCAGCAGCAGCAGCAAATCTGCCTCTCCTCTCTCCCTTTATATTCCATTCAAGATATAAGCCTATTGATTTGGGTTACCCTTACCCAGGGTAGGACTTCCAATATCCACACTAAGAGCTATGCTAACTTCAATAGGGATTAATTT
This sequence comes from Cuniculus paca, assembly GCA_004365215.1. Taxonomy (NCBI): domain Eukaryota; kingdom Metazoa; phylum Chordata; class Mammalia; order Rodentia; family Cuniculidae; genus Cuniculus; species Cuniculus paca. Next base: position 33,097 of record RJWT010004340.1, on the reverse strand, counting down.
AGTTCCACACACACTTAAACTCAGTATCACACAACCTAGATCCAGCCAGCTCCTGAAAAACCCCACCTATGAGCCATGAAGCTTTGGGGGGACATCTAGATACAACCTATAATAGCCACTGTGGTCCCAAAGCAACAGGACCAAGTGTCCATGGACTGAAAGCTGTGAAAATGGAAGCCAAAATAAGCCTCTCCTCTTTTTAAGTTGTTTATCTCAGGTATTTTTCATAGCAACAGAAAGCAGAGTAACAACATGGGTTCATGTTTTGGGACCTCACTTATTAACTCTGTGACTATGAATGAATAAGTAATTTTTAACATCAAGTTTATTAATGAAATGTTAGCAATTCTATCCAAATGTATAGACTACATTCATAATTTTTATGACCGAGGAGAATTTATTCAAGGAAGCAACATCTGTTTAACCTTAAACATTTAATTAATGTAATTTACTACTTTAACCTACATTCACCTCCATAGATGCAGAAAAACATTTCACAAAATTTAACACCTATTCACAGAAACCTCCCCAACTTTTCAATAACCTTAAAATATAAGGAAACTTCTGCAGTCTCATAAATAATATCAATGTGAAATATTTATCTAGCAGCATATTTTATGTTAAATGCTTCCTACTAAGTTCAACAAGAAGATTTGTTTTTACCATTGTATTCAATATTATACTAGACATCCTATCCTCTGTAGCAAACTACGATGAAGAAATGAAATGCACTGATAGTGGAAAACAAAGAAGTCAGATTCTCTTAATTTATATATGGCATGATTTTATATGTAGACCATCTTAATCAACAAAACTAATAGAAATACTACATAGTTTTAGCAAAAATGCAAGAAGCAAGGTCAATTTATAAAAATAGAATTATATTTCTATGTCCTAGCAAAATTCTAGAAAATACAATAAAGGCAGAGTACTATTGACATAAGAATTGACAAATAGATGAATGAAACACAGTAGAGAGTTCAAAAATAAACCTAAATATATATATGATCCACTAATTTTTTTTTTTGACAAAGTAACCAAGCAATTCATCGGAGAAAGGAAAATCTGTAAACAAATGCTGTCAGTAGAACTAGAACCCATATAGGAAAAAAAGATGGTAAACATTATCTCATACTATACACAGGAATTTACTTGACACAGATAATAGGAAAAATGTAAAATTGTAAATTTTCTAGAAGAAAATTCAAGGGAATGTGTTTAAGGCTAAGGGTAGGCAAAAATTTCTCGGAACAGTCAAAACACTACAAAAGAAAAGGATGATAAATTGGACTTCATAAGATTAGAATTTTCTTTCTCATTAGAAAATACCATTAAAAAAATAGGAAAGCAAGTCACAAACTGGAAAAAATATTCTCAACATTTTTTATCTGACAAATAACTTTTATATTCAATATATATCTGAAAAATACCTTTTATATTCCATATACAGTGGTCAGCATATATTACATACACATTTGAATATGCCAAAATAAAGCCCACTGTTCTGCACAACTAATATGCACTAATAAAATTTTTAAAAAGAAGTGAAATTTTAGTGAGAGAAAATCCTGCAAATCAGAGTGAGAGACAAAAATCTAAATTTTTTGAATAGGACAGAAACCAAAGATGCAAAGATGCCAGATGTAAAGGGAGCCCTGCAGTCTTTGTTATCCACTTTGCAAAGATGTTTGAAAAGCCAATAAGCAAATGAAAAGGTATCCAACATCACTAGTATTTAGAGAAACTCAACAAAAACTGGAAGAACTCCACTCTCATACACATGAGAGAGTGATTCGCTGTAACAGGGCTGACAATACAGAGCACTGATCAGAGCCTGGGGAGCTCTCCTGCTGTGGGCTTCTAAAGGGATATGGCTGTTCAAAACTCTGTCTGGTGGGCTCTTATGAAATTATCCCTATGTCTTCTCTATGATAAACAATTCGACCCGCACATATTTACTCCAGAGAATGAATACACATGCACAGTGTCTTGAATATTTAGAGCAGATTCAACAGTGATAGACAAAAACTGAAAGGAATCTGAATGCCTATCAACCACTAGGGTATATTTCATACAGCGGATAAAAGGAGCAAACCTTTGCTACACACAGTCATCTCAGAAATACTATGTTGAATGATTGAGATGCAAAAGAGTATAATCTCTGTGATTAGATTTATAGAAAGGGCAAGGTGTCATGGGCTGAACCGTGCAACCCTCCCCATTCATATGTTTACGTCCCAATCCCTAGTGGCTCAGCATATATGTGGAGATCAGGCCTTCAAAAGATAGTTATAATGAGACAACTAACATGGGCATTAACCCAATATGACTGATGTTTTTATTAAAAGGGGAGATTAGGACACAGGTACACAGATGGCAAAAAATTTGAGGACACAGGAAATAGGCAATTTCTACAAACCTAGGGAAGATATTAACTCTAGAAGAAACCATGGATGTGGAATCTTTGATCGTGAACTTCCAGTCTCCAGAGTCATAAGGAAAGAAATGTTTCTTTAATTACCAGGCTGTGGTGCTTTGTTAAGGCTGCATCAGCAAATTAGCACAAGGGGCAAAAATAGTAAATGATCACAGAAATCTGAAGAGTGGTTGCCTTTTTAGAGAAGGTTTTTGATTTGACAGGAGAACTAGGAAGATTTTGGGATGATGAAAATGTGTATATTGGTTAGTGAGGTAGTTTTTTGGGTATATAATTACCAAAAGTGATTAAGCACTAACCTACGTTTAATATAGGTATATTGCATTGTTTATGAATTATGCATAAACATTTTTAATATAAAATGTTTAAATTCACTTAAATTCTAGCATCTTGACTAGGAGAACAATGATAACATAACTTGCAGAGGGTTTTTGCTTAGGTGAAGCGAAATAATTTAAGAAATGCCCAACACACTGCTCAGCGCACAGGATGCTTTCAGTGTCAGTTCCTTCTGAATCTGCCTTCGTAATCTACTCACTTCTTCCTTTGAAATACTTGCTTTCTGGAATTTCAGTTGATGATACCAGTGAGGAAACCAGACTACTTTGTTCTTTTGTCTGTTAACTCTGCCATTCGTGGGAGCCTCTTTCTCCTCTTCCATGTGCCAGGCAGAAGTGCCAGCCTCTCACTCCTCCCAGGCTTGCTCTTCACCTGGTAAGTGACTCTGGTTCATCTATGAAAGAATTTCACACATTCTTCTGATGGCCATGGATCCTTTTCCAGCTCCAATGTCACTCTGGAACCTGCCCCACAAATGGTTTGTTTCAGGCTTTCAGAGAATCTGTTCATCTTGTCCACAATGGCTTTTCTGTTGGGAAAAATGTTTGCCCCCAGGGTCTGTGAGGGTTTTTATGTGGGAGCTTGACGGGGAGAGCCTATGTGGAGTCCCTCACATCTGAACACTCATTGCTGGGAAGGTCTTTTGTCCCCTGCCTCAGGCCATTTCCTTTTTGCCCTAGGATTCTAAGAAACATGTTAATGATCAACTTATAATTTTCACTGTGAATGAAAGGGGAGACCTGGCTCCACAAAGAATGTGGGGTTTCAAAAATAGCTCAAGTAATGGAGATGTGTGAAAGAGAGAGATGATCCCAGGTAGAAAAGTTGTTTATGGGTAAAACACACAAACAACTCTTCAGTTCATGCTGGGAAGATCTTTACTGGAGTTGCTTCACCTGTGCTAAGCTATGTAAGCCTGAAAATAGGGTTAAAGAGGAGATGGTAAAAAATTGGATTACTTTGCTTGGGGTAGAGGCGACCAGAGTGACTCAGCAAAACATTTAAACCAGGAAAAGGCATTTTACCAATTGTGATGACCAGCTGTGCTCTAACTCCCTTGAAATTTGAAACACGTTTTTAACTTACTGCTATTTGTGAGTCATTTTAGAAAACTATTCTGCTAGGCTGATCCTGTAGAAAATTATTTATTCCCTAGTAAACTCCACAAAAGGGTTGGAGGAAGCAACAGGCGAACTTTTTAATTGTGCAGCATATGGGGCCCAGTCCCCCACTAAATCATTAACCACAGACCAGACCAAGGAGGGACCTTAGATAGTAAATATGTCTCATTCATTCTTTTTGTAGATACAAAAGCAGAACTCAAGAGGGTTTGTAATTTTAATGAAATCATATGACAAATTGGATTTATTTCCAGAAAAAAGTCCAATAATGTGAGGATTCTTAATTCAATAGCCAGGGACCCCTAAGAGGTTGCTAAATTGTCCAGATTTGTATGCAAAATTTTATGTGTGTCTGGACCTCTGCTAGTAAATCATTTGCATCATTATAACAGTATTGAGTATTAAAATATTCATATATTTCCATACTAGTTAGTAAATAGACTCTGCTCCAAACCCTACAGATAGCCCTATAATCTATTAAATAAATAGCAACTGTGGTCAGCAGTGAACTTTTATGCCCTTTTCCTCTGGACCAACAATGCCAAGACCATGCTGGATGTTTAACGCTTTGAAAATCTCCCTGATTTTTGTGTTTGTGTGTGTGTGTGTGTGTGTGTGTGTGTGTGTGTGTATACATCCACATGTGTACATGTATACTTTTTTGGAAAGAGGCCATTTCTAGGCTTTTCTTAAGTTGTCCAAGAAATCCCTGAATCTAAAAAACTAAAAACCTTGGTTCCAGCTAAAATTCCACTGTGATACTGGCTCTATTCCCAATGCTTTAAAGCAAACTAAGGTCCCTGGATTTGCATGGATAGCACCTTGCCAAAATTTTTAAAAAGAGTTGGGCAAAACAAGAGTTCAAAAATAGTAGCAGAAGACACAGTTCTTGTAGTCTTCTCTCACAGGGACTGATAGGAGACATAAAGAGACCCAGATTACTGATGAAACAGGTTTGATAACATTTCCAAGAAAATATTTCTCTACAACCAAGGGAGGCCCTCTATAACTACAGAAAAGTCATGTGCCTGGATTAACAGAAAGTGGACAAAGAAATGGTACAGCAACAAGTGTTCTGCAGCAGAAGTCTGTCTCTCTTGTTGAGAGGACAAGCAGTTCAATCCAATTACAGGATGTGTTCAATGCAGTTAAAATATGCGTTCAGCTCCTTTGAAGAACTTTGAAGAAACAGTGGTCAATAAACATTTGTCATAGTCCTACTCTGTGTCAGGTCTTTGGCAGGTCACTAAAAGACAGTTTTGGAATAAACCTTGAAAATAACACACTATGCCACCTGGGCGATTTCTTCTTTATGAGCACTAAGACTGAGACTCATAGTTATGTGCCAGATTTACACGAAAGTGGCAGTGCTGAGACCCAAATCGTGGCTTTCATTCGTGAATATGGGACATTAAAGAGACTCACAGTTTATCTGATTCAAACTCCTCTTCCTCAGAAAGCAGATTCACCAGGGTATATCGAACATATTGGGAGGGGTAATCAAAACAGAGCCTTGCTTAATTCTGTAGATCCTCTAACCAGTGCCCTTTGTCAAAGCATCATAGAAAGTGTTAGATTTTTATTGCTGTAACCAAATACTGGAGAAAAATCAATTTCAAGGTGAAAGATTTATTTTGGCTCATAGGTTCAGAAGTTTCTGTCCACTGCTGGCTGGTCCCATTGCTGTGAACCTAAGGTGAGGCAGAACATCATGGTGGAAGGGCATGGTGGGACAGAGCTACTTATTGATGGCAGGTGGAAAGCAGAGACGGAAGGAAAGGGCTGGGAAAGAAGGATCAGAGTACCAGAAGTAGTGCCCAAGGTCAATGACCCACTCCCTTCATCTAGACCCAATCTCCTAAGTTTTCGTTGCCTCCCATTGATGCCATCAAATTACAAATCTATCAATGTATTAATTCACTGATGAAGTTAGAGCCTTCATCATCCAATTACCTTTGGAAAGCCCCATCTCTGAATATATAAGATTTTGGGGGAGCATTTTAGGTCTAAATCATACCATGATCTTTTCCTACTTTGGTAGGATAACAAAGTAGAGATGGGGATAGGAGTAACATGTGTTCTTAAAGACAAGGAAAGGGAAAGAATGATAACCAACATGTTTCTTCATTAGTTTCCCAATTTTGCCCAAGGAAGGGCCTATGTGAATCCTTGCTTCACCATTAATAACCATGGACAAATGAATGAGCATTCCTAACTCTAATTATACCTCACAGTGCTGAGATACTTTCTTACTTCTCAAGTCTTTCATAAATATTAAGTGTGATGCTTTGCACGGCATCTAGCATTATTATCGGATGTAGAGCAGGGCCTTGGTCAGTCTTTGTTCCTATGGCTTTGAAGATCCATTCCTGCCTTAAATTGCCAAGGCATACTCCATTTCCTCTGCACAGACACCAGAAACAATACTGTACTCATAAGAACATTTCTAGAAAGTTGGAATCATCTGCTTTGAACTCAGTGAAGTTTTGAAAAACTAAGACCATCAAAGATAAGCTTCTTAAAATGAGATCCTAGGCAAGAGGCATTTGGGAGCCACCTTATCAGTCCCCAAAATATGCTTTATTTTGATTAACAAACTTCATTTTTAGGAATTTATCCTAGGTAAGTCATCATAAATATACATGTTTATACAGTGCTGCTGTTTAGGAGAGAAAACCAAAACTATCTACTAATCTGATCAGAAACAATCTCACAACAGACTGGTAAAATTAATTATGATAATTTATATACAGTAAGACTATGCAGCTCCTTAAAATTAGTTTATTGGAAAATATATGTAAGCTGCAAAGTTTAAAACCATGTTATAAAATAACATACTTATTACACTGCAATTATACATTAATACATGCCATATATTTAGAAAAAAGTCGTAAAGCATTAACAAGCTATACGTTCACACGGGATTGCCTTGGGACTACTGGGTTGTAGGTAATCTGTTGTGTCCTATTATTTTGATGTAGTGGAGCAGAGGCAGAGACATGTGTTGGTTGTGCCATGTCATTTTCTTGCTAAGCACATGACCCATCTTCATTGTATGTGGTTTGGCCACAGGACCAATTCTGGTCAATAGAAAGAATGTGGGAAAAGGGATGTACTTATATACTTGGTTTTAGAAAGTTTTGAACAATTCCCTCTCTCCGTCTCTCTCTGTCTCTCTTGTTAACAAGGTCTAGCTGAAGATGCGGAGCCAGGGTAGCAAGTCAGATGGAAGCATTCTGGATCCTTGAGTCACTGCCTGAGGGAAGGGCAGTCACCCAAGCGAGCCACCTGCTTAGAAACATCTGAATTCAATCTTGAATGTAAGAAGTAATTTTTAATTCTGTTAATCCACCGTGATTTTGAAGTTTTTATGAGTCAGTGTTAATTACTGTAATACATAGTTTCTACGTTTTCTACAGTAAATATGCATCGCTTTTGAAATTTGAAAAGCAAGTTATTTTAAAAGAATAACTGCCAATCCCTCTTTCTTTGCAGGAGTGATGTGTTGATGTATCTTCCAACACCTGTATGCAAAGGGCTAATCCCCCTCCTCCTCTTCTCACGCCACCTTCTACGACAAAGTAGTGCCCTGGAAGTAGTTTGGCAAACACGCTGTAGCTTTGGGTCTGTACAGTGGAGCTTCTTTGAAGACTTAAGCTGCTTTACCAGAAACCTGGGGAGCCCAGCGACAAAGCCACTGGCAGCCGATTCATGGAAATCACAGGCAGTATGAGGACTGCTGCTTGGCCTTGGGCCCGGCATATGGTCTTGGAGAGGATGTATTTGCCGTGGATGGCTCTCACTCTGCAATTCCACTTAATGTCCGTGAGTCACTTGATGTGAACATGGAAGTGGTCACCATGGGACAACTGGGGCCTTTACTAGAGTGGGATGACAGCATGACAGATGAGTGTCTATTGGGCTGGACCTGCCCAGTCACTGTCCAGGAGTGGACGCTCTTCTTGCCCTGTGGCTGCCATTTGAAATGCACATGACCAAAAAGTGTCCACTGCTATCAAAGTCTGGTTTCAGAATAAAGCTAGTAAGACTGACCCTGTGGGAAGATAGGGCGTGATGAGGAGGGTATGAATAACCACTCACTGCATCCCAGACACTGTCCTGGGCACATTTCAGCTGTGCATTTACTCCTCCCAACAGCCCAAAGTGGGCATTACTAGCCTCAGTCCACAGACGCAGAAAATGAAGCCTGTGAGTTTATGGAACTCTTTATGATCATCACAGGCTAGCACTAAGATTTGGCCCAGGTCTGTTACTCAGCTCCTTTTATCCTTTTTTTCTCTTATAAGAATGATTAAAGTATTCAAACGAGGATCCTAGGAGACAGTTCAATTATTCGTTGCAGATTTTTATAAACATTACAATACAGTATCTTCCTTTTGCCTCCCACCCGACTTGGCTCTGTTTTATTTCTTTTAGGTTTTAGGAATTGGTTTCAATGCTTCCTAACTTTTGGCTTTGTCTGATTCCCTCTTTCCTTTTTCTTTTTTCCTGTCCCCACATTGAATCTGGACTAATCAAATTACCTTGGAGATGCAGTACAAATCTGTTGGCTGGCTTTTGAGATGGAAATTGTCACTTGACCAAGCCAGAATTCCCCACTCCCCAGCCCCCTGTCCTCCACCTTTTGTCTTCATTCACAGGTCACAGGTTTAGGCATTCTTGAGCTTGTGTCTCCTCTTTTTTACCCTGCCCCCCCACACACACATGCACACCACATACACACACATACACACAGTTGACTTCTTCATTTAAGGGATTCACAATGAACCCCTTGTAGGTGGGTTTATTTTAAGGTTAAGTGCACACACATCATTCCCTCTAATACTTGGAACTCTATTTATCTTAGGAATTGTGCCCATGTTAATGACTGAGAGACTTAGATGATGCTGGGAGAATTTAGACACATTCTCTCTTTTAGGCCTCAAGTAAGTAAAATCTTATTCAAAGAAAACCTTCATTTAAAAATTGCATTTGAAAACGGGGAAGAGGAGAGAAAAATCGGTGGTACTGACACCATTAATCCTGCCCGACACAAGGATGCTGCTCATCAGAGCAGTTAGTTAGTTCTTTGGTGAGCCTTGGAGGCTGCTGATTTCTCCTGGGGGTAGGAGTCCATTCAGGGCAGGGCTCAGGAGGTCAGTAGGTAGGTGGGTAAGGCCTTCCTTCCTTCTGGGATCTGCACCTCTCCAGCAGCTCCTTTTATTGACACTGGTCTCCAGGGATTTCCTTAGATTTTTGGAATCCACAGTCCTGTGTAGCAGATTCTGTGAGTGCTAAGTCTCTTGTCTCTTTAACCCGTTCTTTTCCCCTCTCCACTGTGCTTGTCACCAGCAACACTTCAATGCCAATGCATGGTTTCATGCTTTTCCAGGATTTCTAGCCCTCGGTCCTTCTGATCCCAGAGGAGAAGAAAGCTCCCTGCCCATCTGGAAGCCCATATATCAAATACAGGATGCTTCTGTACACGTTTCTGAGCAGTCACCATGGCCAGGCCCGGTCACAATCATGTCCCTTCCCTTTTGGTATGGCAAAAGGAAGGGCGGGTGGGTGACAAGACAACCTTGCTTACACCATTTGGAATGAATTCTCGCAGGAAGCATGGCTTCTGTAGCAGTAAAGGGATGAAAGGGACCTGGGAAGGCAAAAACAGCACTGGTGGGTACATTCTGTGCATGTTAAGCAGGGAGTAAACATTGTGGTTTCTCAAAGATGTTGATGTTTTGGAATATCTATGACCTGTGGGCGTGCCAGTTGAGTTACAAAACTGGTAAATACTATTTTTATTAACCTACTTTTTCAGATGCTGCTGTAGGCCTTAATCTCACTTTTTTTCTTCCATAAGTAAAAAAAATTCTACAGATGTTTGCATTCAGGCTTAGATTTCATTCATTCTGATGCTTTTTTTTTTTTTTTTATAATGCCGCTTGGGAATTAGACAATCCTTCTTATGTGCTTTTCTGTGATTTGGCAAAACCCAGGGATAAATTTCTTGCTTTTGTATTTCTTGCCATGGGAGAATTGAAAGCGGTAGCTTTTGTCCAATAAAACTGCTTTTTCTTTTGTTTTTAAAAAGGATTTAAAGGAATGTTAACCAGGGCCAAGAATCCAGGGACTGCTCTCTTCCATTTATTTTACTGCTTTTTCTCCCGCCCTGATATTTTCAAATCTACCTTGTCTTTCTAAGCCCTTTTCTTTCCTTTTCTTTTTTTTTTTTTTTTGTACTGGGGATCGAACTCATGACCTCAAGCTTGCCAGGCAAGTGCTTATGCCACTGAGCTAAATCCTCGGCTCTAAAGATTTTCATCTTTCTTTTCAGTCCTTTTCTTGACCTCAGAGGACACCCAGGCCTTACAGCCTACCACAAGGCTCAATTCACTGCCCTCCTGTCCCTGTCCCCTCCATTATGGTCAAGTCCCTGTCATCCTCTCCACAGCCAATGCAGGGCCCCATTTGGAATGAAGTGTTCTTACATCAAACAGACATAAATAGGAGGCTTGTTGTGCAAGGTCCTGGAGACTACGCAAATTCAGGAACTAGCTAGGATACAAGTTGTGTGTATGTATATACTGTAGCTTGGATCCTACATGGTCCCCAATGTTCCATGTATTGAAGCCTTCATCTCTAGCCCATGGTGCTGCTAGGAGGTGGTGGAAACTTTAAGAGATGGGATCTAGTGGAGGCCTTTGGATCATGGAGGCTGTGCCCTTCAATGGGACTCCATCTCCTCCCTCTTCCTCTCTTTCACTTCTTGGCCACAAGGTGAGTGGTTTTGCTTTTTTCTTTATAAGTTTATTTATAGTGATGAAAACCTGAGTAACACAATGTGTATGTGAGCTTGTGTGTGTGTGTGTGTGTGTGTGTGTGTGTGTGTATGTATTTCTGTTAAATTACAAAATGCCAGGAGATTCCTTCTGACCCAAGATACTGCTGACCTCACAGAAATGTCACAAACCACCACAAAAGACACCCGCAAGGCTTTAGGTCTTTCACTACACTAGCTTTGTGAACACCTAATTTTGGCTAACATTGCCTTCCTCATAATCAAGAGTTCTGGACTAAATCTTGCTTAATAGCTATACTACTAAATTTCACCTAAATCACCTCAGATATGTCTTCTAAGCATCCAATAGGCTAGATGTGATTGTTTTCATTTTATTGCAATGTAGATTGAGGCTAAAAGATGCTACATTCCCTGGTCAGTCCACTCAGCAGAGCTTAGGTTTAGAAGCAGATTTACTGTACTAAATTAAATTGCCTTATAGTCATGAGGGTGACAGATACCTCTGTGCATGATTTATAAAGAAAGAAGGGCCCCACCTTCATGAACTCTCTTTACCTTGAGCACTATCTCACGGACCGAAAGGTGATTAAACTTCCTGTACTGGTTACAGTAGTAGGGCACCGACAGGTAATGCTGTTTAAAAATCTCCTCAATTTCCAATCCCATTTTGCAAAAACAGTTAGGGTACTTTTGCCCAGCTAACTGAGAAATGGCGTGTGTCCACTCCCATATCAAGTGTCTCTCTCCCATCAAGTTGATGTGTGCCAAGAAAGAGAACCCCAGAGAACTAACAGACAGATCTATATATTCCACTGGGTATCCTGTGACTTCCCAAATTATGTCTAAAGAACCCCAAGCCAAAGATCATAAATGTTGAAAGGTTGTGAATTAAGCCCTGGCCACATCCTCTATGTTCTTGCATATGTCTCTGGTCTGCCTCCTGATTTCTTCTAGGTTGATGACTGGCCTATCATTTTTCCAGACTGAGTCTTTATACTGTAAACTCCCTTTGCTAATACCACAGACAGTCTGTCTCTCTAAAGAAATTTTATCTTCTTGCAACAGTTGACTCCATCATTCAGCTACATATCCCCAACTCTTATTTCAGTGTCTGAAACATAATTCTGCTTTTCTTGAATTAATGAATATCAGTGAGTCTTCAGTCAACAACTTGTATAAAACTTGATGGGAGAATATCTGATGGGTGTTTTCTAATCTCACAAAAGTCACTTTTCAACTTCCAAAACCACCTAATTATTTTCCAGTTTAAATAATCAGCAGTGGCTTTGTCTAGACCCTCCACTCAATGCAATGGGTATTCTGGGAAATCCTGTAATAAAATAGGCTAATGTAAAATACACCACAGTTACCTTTCTGAACATTGTTATGGCTTAGGAGAATACATTCCTAACCAAATATTGGACTTTAGATCAGAATTAATGATTGATCACATGCCTACAATATCAACCAATGAATATAATCATTGGAAACAGTAAAGTTAACAGTAAAGGATTCAAAATATGCTAGGGAGAGTCACATTTTTATTAAGTGTAAGGCCATTTTATGTACTTTATTAGAACTTAAAAAATTGTTTGAAGATGATTGGAAATGATCCAGTTAAATATGTGCAAAATGTTTTGTCCAAGGCCTTTGGCTTCCTGTTGTACATTTGTCTAAAGCAGATACCTTCAAAATAATTCCATTGATTTTACAGCAGTTTCAAGCTTTAAAAACATTTTCATCGTGTGAATTTGTAGCTGCTACATCTGCTGGTGACAATGCAGTGACCATAAAGACACAAAATAGGGGCTCTGAAATTCCTCCCTGCCTCTTTCCTGTCTCTCTTGGAACACAGAGGGATAACTTTGAGTACTTGAAGAGCATGGTTAGCTGGTTCTTATTGTTGTGATTCTTTCCCTGTGACACGCAAGTACCTTAAGAACACTCACAGGGCCATTCACAAAGATTCTTTACAAGGAGCTTCAAAATATTACTCTTTGGAAATTGCTTCAACTCATGCCAGCTGCTCTCTGGGTTTGGTTGTACAGCCAGCTTCCTTAGGTAAGAAACTCCGAGCTGATGGAAGAGCACATCCATGGGTGTGGTAGCAGTGTCATTCTCCATCCCAACTTGTCCCCCCAACACAAAGTACTTATCAGTGATTTACTAATTAATTAGTTACTGGACCTACTGCTTAGCTCTGTCAGGAGAAAACATGAAATAAAAAAACCTTTTAAATAGAGAAACGGGCGTTTGTGGATATCTGATCAGCTCTTCCATCCAGATTACCTTTTCTTCTTATTGTCTTAGAGCTGTTCCACAATTATTGATGTTGTATAAAACAGATAGCAATGGAAATGATTTTTGCCAAATCATAAATCTCATCTGCTGTGTCTAAGAGAGTGCAATTGATTTTTGTTCTGTAGATTTCTGTAGATGTTTTGTAGATATTTGATCTGTAGATATGTTATCAGCCACCTAGGTTTATATGCTCAGGCTCACTGCTGACCAAATCAAAGGGGGCTATTTATTTTAGTAAAAAGAGAAGAGGATTATTCAAAGTTTGCTCCAGCGGGACAGAGGGACCCATTTGCCTCAAATCACCATTTCCCCATTTACAAGTGGGCAAGGGTCTTTTATAGTAAAGAACAGAGTGGAGGGGTGCACAGAGAGAGAATACTCATCTCTGCACTTGCTTTATCCCTTCCAGCTACCTTCAGCTCATTCTCTCCTTTTTTGTGGGAAGGAAATTGAACTCCAGCCTCATGGGCCACTCTCTGCATATTTTGTCATAGCTTTGGGGCTCAAGAGAGGAAAGAGGTTTGAGTAGGTGTTCAGCAGAATAAAGTTTGGAGTAGTTGTTTATCTCTAAAAGGAAAAAAAAATCTAACTTTCAAAATTCCACTTTGCACTGCAGGTTACAGATAGATCAGTGTATACATCTGTTTCTAGGCTCATCTCAGCCTTCTGTTGCTTTTTACAAATGTGGATTTCAGTTCTTTGACCAGTTGTGACACACTGCTTTTAAGTAAAAATCTTTGATGGCATTTTAATTTTATCTTTGTATGAGAGTCACGATTACATAGCACTCTAAAAATTATCCTTTAACAACTATGTCACTGACTCATTCCCTGATGCAGCTTCTTCTTACCACAGCAGGGTACAGGAGGACTCTGATTTCAACTGGGTAACATAAGAAATTTATGTGCAGCTCTCAGCTTATTTCCTCAATTTCCTGTGTGCAATTTAAATAACACTTGCAGTCACTACTCCCTACCAATAACTCATTTCGATATAATACACTTTACAGTTTACAAAATGTTTTTACCTATTTGATTGCTCATCAGTACCTACTATAATAAGCTGACAGGAACCACTACACCTCCCACTTTATAGATGAGAAACTAAGTGGTCCCATGTCCTGCCTGATACCATATGGAGACATATGTGTCTTCTGACATGTGTTCCTGACTTTCCATCAGACCACCATGTCACCATACCACACAATACCACATCTGTGATCTACTTCAGAATGAACCTAAGTTAATTCAATTAATTGATGAGAATTTAGCATCCAGAATACTTTATTTAAAAAAGTCAATAATTTGCAAATTGCTATTTAGTTGGGATTAACTCTTTAATCACACTACTCTTGTACTGATCAAGGATAATTTTTGTTAATCTCCATTTTCTGAGGGAAGAAAAGGTGCCAACTAATATTTATTAGCTATCTGCATAGTGGCTGATATTTTTACCTATAGTTTTTTCTTTTAATCTTCAAAATAAGCTTGTAAAAGTAACTTCAGTGTCCTCACTGTACTGTTAATGGTAATAGCATAAAGCTATTTGTCACTCATGGACACTCTGGTGTAATCCTCACAACAATCCTATCAGGTTGGTTGCTAAATGAAATCCAAACCATAACATTATTGAGAAATATTCCTAAGGTTATATACTTAGGATTTGAACTTGGGTCCAAAGTACATGTTCTTAGCAAGTCCTTAGTGGTCTTGAGTAGTTAAGACTGTTGTTTGGTTGGAGTAGTAGGACAGTGTTCATTCCACATGGGGCTTTTCACTCAAGATTATAAATGGGGCCTCTATCCTGAATGTCTTGGAGTTATAGTGATGCAAGGTCTAGGGGATAAATGAAAGCTGGGAGAACAGGAGCAAGGAGAAACGTGACTGTGTCCAGATATGACAGAGGAGTTTCTTTTCCAGAGAACTAGAAGACTTGGGACATGAGATCAACAAGGTAAATTCCCTGTTCATTCTAGTTTTGTCAAAACATGAAGAGGTGAAGAATTATAGCAATTGTAAAGCAATCCAGAAGGTTTCCATGTTGCATTTGGAGCTGTATCGGCATAAGGCTGAGTATAAGACTCCTCTCCAGCTCTGCTGTTCTGCATCTAAACCAATGACCTGATTGGTATGCACAGACAGGAGGAAATTTAAATGGATCGAGATGAAGAGATGTCAGAGAAGCTCTAGCTGAGGTGTATGTGGCTTGGCTTCCTGATTTAAGAGGGTGTCAGCCCATGGATTAACAAAAACCTGCATACATGGCTGCTAAACCACGCATAGTAAATTTTGAAGAACAGAGGAGGATGAGAGAGTTGTGGACCTCAACTTTCAAGTAAAGTTGGTTTAACTGTCAGAAGTGGGGGAATCTGGAGGCCTGGGAACTGGAGCAGGATTCTAGGAGGAAAGGCTGGGAAGAGAGTGAATCTGGAGAAGGGAGGGAGTGATGCGATCCCCTGGAGCCATCTGGATTTTACTTAGGACAAACCACAGAAAATGCCCACAGAGAGACATCCCACTTGGGAAGTTAAACCAATGCAAACTATATGAGAAGTTTGAATTTCAAGAACTCATCAGTCAAAGTTGAAGCTTTCCTTTTTGCAGATGTGGCAGAAGACATTATTTTCATACTGAGGGCTGAAGTTTGCTGTCTAAAAGATGTGACAGTCTCAGGTTTTCTGCTTCTATGTTAAACAGCCATTCCTGGACTAGGGGGTTTCTAGAAAATACAAATTTACAAAGTCAGACTCTTTTATTTCCTTAGACTCATGAAAACATACTGTATCCTACACCTACTACAGGAAAGGTCATGAACAAAATATATTTGGAATGTTGACATCCTCTATCCACTTAGTATGACCTTTTTCTTTGTTTGAATCAACAATGTAAATGCTCTCAAAGTCCTTCATCCTGTCCTTCCTCCGCTAAACCACAGAAAGGCTTTGTGGCACATTTTCCACTTGTTGAAGAAGGACGATTTTCCCATTTACATCCTCCCTGACCTTCTCTTTGCAGAGAGGCACCAAGGACATCGTAGAATATAGACGACTTAGCCTTTTGATCCTTGTTCCTCTTCTGGCAATGGAGTATTTTATGTTGTCCAAATTTTATCACTGGCTACCCGTGACATGTTAGCGGTAGGCTGAGAACCTCTTTTTTTCTCTAGTTGCTGGCAATATTGTTTCTTTTATTTATAAATATGGGTTTTCAAACCTTACAGAGAAAACAATTTTTTAGTTTTGTCTTTTCTGTGGAATTAAGCATATCCTCACCTCCCATAGCAAATGTTATACGAATATATGGGACTAGAGGGTACTTTCCCTTCCTCAAAAACAAAGAAAAATGTAGCATTTTTTCTTTCCTTTCAAGAAAGGGCATGAATAGATGGGTGTTCTAATAAGAAACCTTAGGCAAGTTGTTTCCCACTAGAGTACCTGTGGATGACCAGGAACTAGCTGGAACAGGTCACCAGCTTTCCTGTTCTTAAACCAGGAACAACAGCTTTGTTAATGCTTAACTTCCCTGCCCCAGAGGTAGAAGAACTTCCCTTTTGAAAAGCAATTATAGTCACTGATTTCTAAGAAATACAGGAATAATGAAGGGCATAACAACTACAGCAAAACTAAGATAAATAAGATACTCCTTACACATATTTTTATGTCATACATTTTTATTAGCAAACAAAAACTTTGAATGATGATCATTTTTTGCTATGTCCAGTGAAATGAGAAGAAGTTGTTTGGTAGTCGTGGGCATTGGTTTCAGGATACCCCATGAATTTTATGGGTTCAGTACAGATTCAAGATTTTTTAATAAATAGTTTTTATCCTCAGTTGTTTGAATTTATTGATACAAACCTGCATATATGGAGGGCTGATAGACACAAAAGAAAGAAGAGAAGTGCATGAAAAGAGGGGAAAGTGAAGACAGAAGGTACTGTGCCTTTGATCTAGTTGCAAAGCTATGAAGATACAAGCACAGCCAGAACCAGAGTCAGATAAAAACAGAGACACAGATAGAAACTTTGCATATAGACACATACACACACACGTGCACCTCTCAAATCCCACACATCGAACTACTTCATGTCAACTTTCCCTTTTATGGACTTGTTCAGAGGACATTCTCATGCCACCCTACTGCTGAATGCTGTTCAAAGTGGCACCAAGCTCTTACCCATCAATGAGCAAATCTTCAGGAATTTTTTTGAAACTGGTATTTCAAATATAATTTTTTTTTCCACATTGAAAACCTACATTCTCACATTTTTTTTTAAGAGCAGAATATAGTTATTGAGAGCAAGCAAGCTTCTGTCTTGGAGAGAGACAGAAGGGGTCCTGAGTGGGTTGCCAAAGATTCTGTCTTTTCTAAGGACTTCTATAGAGTAAAACAATGAAGTGAGATGGGTCCAAGGTGGGGAATGCATGGGAACTCACAAGGCAAGCATAAGGTGGGACAGAACTATGGTCAACCAGTAAGATTAATTGCTCAGGTAAAATTGATTAAATTGGGGACAAATGAGGAAGCCAGTCACGTAGCAAGTGGGCTTGCTTAAAGAGCAGTGACTCTTCCTGTAGGGCATTGGGATAGTGACTCCTGGATTCCTCAGGGTGATAGAGACCTATTTAGAATATCAGTCCTTAGGGTGTGGATGCATTTGCTTGATCTTTTGACTTGAGGCCTGGCCCACAGCAGGAGGTGTCTGTTTCCCCCGCAGTTGCAAAGTACCTGGGCTTCTGCACTGGCTCCTTCAAAGACCTGGTCCTGTCTGACTGCCTATAATATTTCCATCTAACTCAGCTACCTGTAACAGTCCCCACTCTGAAGAAGTAACCTGAACTGCCATGAGTAATGGGCAATGACCAATCTGGCTTCTCCAGGCTGAAGGAAGTCATAGTTGTCAGAGATACTCTGAAGAGGTTCTATCTAATGGCCCTCCGTAGGTACCAGGCATTTTTATGGCTGGTATGTTGGGTAGGTGTACAGCTTTAAATCTGGAGAATACAAAGCAAAGAAACAATTAAATTTGTATGGGCCAAATAATAGAATTATTAGGGTAACTTTGAGTACAGTTAACAAAGATTTTCATCAAAAGGAGCTAGTAATGGCTTTTCATAGGGAGGGTAAAGATAGGGTTCTTGAGTCTGACATGTCATTGATTTTGAAAGGTTTTTGTCCTAAAAGATTCTGCTGGACATTACAGCAGCACTGCAGCTGGACCACCAGCCCCTCCCTCCCTGATTACAGGTTCTTCCTAATTACCAAAATTCCCACGTCACCAGCGCCCACCCCCAAGTGCCATCCCCTCTCATTTGGAATACTTTAAAAGCCCACTGCAGACTGCACCTCGGGAGGGGAAATTCGTTAAGCCACCTAGGCAGAACGCTTTTCCCTCCACGTCCTCAACCCCTCCCCCAATAAATTCTTCCCTTGGATAAAGCCTGCTTTTCCACTGCGCCGAGTACTCTAACTTCTGTTTCTCTGCACCGCTCTTAAAAAAACCTAACAGATTTGTCATCTAATATCTTGAACAGCTATTGAGATATTAGCAGAAGGATCAGGAATATACATGTTTAGTTGTTATGATTGCATAAGTACCTTCTGTGCTGTTGTCAGAATGTCTAATGTCATCTGATTTTGGAGGATGACCTGTCTTTTTAAGGCCTTAACTAACTGTACTCAGTGGGACTTAAATGACACAGCAGCTGACCTCTGTCTCCTAAATAAAAAAGATAAAATTAAAGAGAGGTCATTCTCCAAAATTGGATGACATTTAGACAGGATAAAATTTCCCCATGACTGGAGTCAGGCTTTTAGGCATAACTAAAAGGAATGAGTGAAGAGAAAGTTATCCCAGTACAGTTTAAGCAACATATATTTTGATGACTGCTTATTGAGGTACAGTGCGTGGAAGGAAGACCAGAGCTGAGAAGGACAAAGAGACATGTGCCAGTGTCCAGCAATAGGCGGGTTTTTACCTCATTACCCAGGGCTTCTCCACGGAGATGACAGGCAGAGATGATAGTTGGCCAGAGGGAGGAGACCAGTGCCCTGAGACCCTTCAGTCCTGCTGGACCACCTGCGGGGACAAATCTGAGCTCTGGGGCCTCCCCTCAGGGTGCAGTTTCATCTCCAGAGGCAGCCTTTTCAGTCAGGGCATGCCTTGGGTGGGGGGCTTCTTAAGGTAGTCCCTGTTAAGGTGGCTTGGCTTTCCATAGTAGTAGCATCTGGGTCTAATCCTTGAGCTCTTCTTGGAGCCCTGAGAATCAGACTTAAAGTCTGATTCTTTTAAGGTGACAACAAGGGCAGCTATTTTTTGATCTCTTTGTTTTCTCTCTTTGGTTTTCTTCCAGTCCCGATTATAAAATACTAAGAAAGCAGGTTTTACTGAAGAATCAGGGGAACTCTCTGGAGCAAAGGTTATCCTTTGTAACTTTTTTCCTAATATCTGAGGCTGACTGGGTAATAAACATGTCTTTAAGCAAAATCTGTCCTTCTATTGAATCAGGATCTATGGACATATGTTTTACTAGTGCATCTAATAAACAATCTAAGAAGTCAGAAGGGTTTTCATCTTTCTCTGGAAAAATAACTGACAATTTAAAATAACTAGAAGTCTTGGTTTTTGTCCCTCTTAGACCTTCAAGGATACACACTTGAAAATGTCTCCTGCTCCAGTCTCCTGTATCGTTGTCAGGCCAGTTGGGGTCTTGGGTGGGAACTGCTTGTGCACCAGTGGGAACTGGTGATTCCCCTGGCTGACTAAAACTAGCAATATAATATTCATCTCCAAAGGCAATAACAGCTTATGATGGTGCTTGTCTCTCACTAGAAGTCAACGTTTGATTTAAGGGTAGTGTTACATCTTTCTAATCTAGCTTACAGGTCTGAGTAAGTCCTCTAAAGACATCTATGTACTTAGCAGGACCATCTGAAAATTTTCCTAGTTGCAGTTTAATTTGCTTTAAGTCACTGAGAGAAAGAGACATGAATGGGGGTAGCCTTATAAGGATTATAATTATACCTGGAGCATGAACAAGAATTATCTCTTCATGTAAAGAAAGTTTTAACATAAAGCAATTCTAACCATTTTTCCCTCTTTCCTACAGTATGATCTGAGAGGGACGGACAGGGGTTGGGGAGGTCTCACCTTGGAATGATGTCCCCTGGGTGGAAGGCCAGACCCTTTACTCACTGGGTCAGGCCACTAGAGAAAAGGAGGCGGTGTCTTCTGTTGTAGATGGACATTACTGTCATCCTTTGACCTGCATCTCAGCAGCACGAAAAATGAAGAGGAAGAGAGAAGCAGGAAAAGTTCTCTTCCAAAACAGCTGCCAAGGTGCTCAGTTCTCTGTGGCCCACAAGTCTTCTGAGCAGCTGCCATCACCAGGGAACAGAAATTTCTGTGTGATTGTTGATTCACTGCTGTAGATTCCATAAAACAAAGATGGAGAGGGGAGAATTCAGAAGTGAGAGAGAAGAGGCCAAGCAGAGGCTCTGGAGAGTGGGAAGGAGACAACAGCACACAGGCCAGAGACCTGGCCCTGAGGCAGCATTCAGGGGAGGTCTAAGGCTTGTCTTGTGGCAGGCTCACATTTGTAATTGCTTTCAGAATTTTCAGACTGGGTCCTGGTCCCATGAACTACACTACTTTAGAAGATCCAGGCTCAACTGATACATCAGAATGTGTTTGGGATGTGGAGGCATAAATGCACACTCACCGCCCCAAGCCCCTGCAGGGCGTTAGTGATTTATTCATGCTGCAGGGCAGTCAAAGGTGATCTGTGCTGGAGACCGTTATGCTGATAGGTGTGGGGGAAAGAGTAAAATTCTGCGCAAGTGACATTGATTTAACAAGTGCCCTTTGTCTGTGGATTCGCACAGATGAAAATATGGGCCCAGAGGGGAGAAGTTTCTTAACTGCAGGTCCTTCCCCCACCTTCCTCCCTCCCTACCTCTGTTATGAAGAAAACCTGAAACCTTTCTGAGTCACCTGCAAGTCTAGATGATCATTCAACACATGTACACAGGCTTTCTCTTCATTAGTCCTCCAAATACATCTTTAGTCAAAAATATTTTATAATATAATGTGATAAAAACCAGAACCATGGTTCATCACACCGAAGTTGCTTTTATAACAGTATGGCATTTGCATCGACCAACGTAAATTTATATTTGCACATTATCATAGTCTGTATAGTGTTGCTACAAATGAATACCACACACCAGGTCATTTGTAAAGAAAAATTCATTCCCCAGAGGCTGGGAATCCAAGGCTTAGGGGTCTACTTCCAGTGAGGACCTTCCTCTTGTGTCACCCAAGTCCAGGAGATAAAGGGACAAAGTTCAAGGACCTGAATAAACTGAGTAAACTAAGACCAGGACCTGGATAAACTGAAATAACCCTCAGGGGAAACTGGAGCACAAGGGAAGAAGGACTAATAAAATTTGCTGATGACAAGAAGCCTGGCAAGCAGCTGGCAACTGAATACTTGCATTTTCCAACATCTGTCTGCCCCTTTCCCATGCCCAAAAGCTGCATAAAAGCTTCAGAATTCAGGCGCTTCCTTGGTGTCCTTCTTCTGGAACCCCTCTCAGCAACCAGGAGCTTTTCTGTTCTCTCTAATAAACCACATCCAGTTCCATTCCCCACTGCTGTCCTTTTGGCTTCATTCTTCTGTCACCCTCAGGACAAGAGACCAGAGAGAGAAAACTGGCTACAATTCCATAGTGGAAGGTGGAAGGGAACAAAGAGCACATGGGCGAGGGAGGAGAGGAGGGAAGGGGGCTGACCGCCCATGTGTGTCAGGAACTTTCTCCTGCCACAACTCACCCACACCTGTCCTACAGTGTTAGTCCATCATGAGACAGAGCCCTTAAGACTCAGTCATCTGCTAAAGGTCCGCCTCTCAACACTGTCGCACTGAGAATTAAGCTTCTACCACATGAGCTCTGGTAGACCCATTCAAATCATAACAAGCATTTAAAGAAACAAGAAGAATAGTAGTAGTAGTCACAGTATGAATATATGCTATATCTGTTTAACCCAAGTTGTAAATAAGGAACAAAATAAAAGATAGATAATAGGAAGTAGGGAGATAGAGCTTTTTCAAAGGGGAAAGGGATTAAGAGATGAGGAGAGGAGAAGAGAGGGAGGGAGAGGACATGAGAAAAGAAATTAAGACGTGTTGTATACATGTAACAACTCCACACAAGGACTTTGTGCACTACAGACATGTACTAATAAAATTTTTAAAAATAGTATGACACTGTAGGTATAATATAAGCTCTTTCTGTACAATATAGTTTCATTTTTACCTTCCATTGTTCAATCACTTTATTCTCAAACATTTTATATCTATGGGTATTATGACCCAAAGAACAGTATTGTTACTTTTGCTTTAAACTAAATTATCTTTTAAAAAATTAATAATACAAACCTTACATGGTTTTGGTGCAGACATCTCATTTATACCAGCCCTAAACGATATTATTTGTATTTCATTTTGTGAGGAGGCTGAGACTTATAGAGCAGTCAAGTAACAGGTTTAGAGTTGCTTACCAGCAAAGACTGGAGCCTGGATTGAAACTGGTTTTCAACTCCAGAGCCTTTTTTTAAATCTTTATTCTAATCTCTGTCATTCCTCAACTAGTGTCTGAATACTGTTCTACTTAATTAAATTTATGCTTGCATTTCCTTCTCAGGTCCTGAAATAGCCCCACAAATGCATTCTTGGGGTCTTAAAGCCAGAGCTCCCTCCAGGCACATGTCTGCTGCCCATTCCCTCTTAGCCTCTCTTGGGCGCTGTGCCAAACCTGGGGCATCCAAGCTCTCTTACTTGTTGCTCAGCCCCCCAACTGGGAGCTGCCTCCTGAATCTGGCCTTTCTAGAAAATCTCTAATGGTTTTGTTGTTATTGTTTTTGTTTGCTTATTTTACTGACCTTTTCTCTTTTGATTTGAAAAGGGTGGTCAGATCACAGGGCGCATCCTCTCGCTGGGCAGAGCCTCCCCTCCCTCTCTTTCCTCGTCAGGTTGCTGAGGACAACACCCCTATGTTCCTCTCCATGCTTCTGGTTTATATTTTTAGCTTACCCCATCCCCCCGTTTCTCCCTTTTAAACAAATTTCCACAGCCCTTTTCTATAATTTCTTCCCTCAAGTTTAGCTCCAGCTTCTTTTTTAAAGTTATATGAATATTTCAAGTATGCTTTGAAGTTTAAGAAGTAAGATCTTTTTCTGTTCAATTAAACATTTCAGCATAAAACGTTTCAAACTTTAGAAGAGTTTAGAGAAGAGCGTAAATCACTGACTGTTTACTATCTAGCTTTTGAAAGTCCTAGTTTTTAGCCTTATTTATTTTTCTATTTCATTTAAAGGTAGAAAGCATTATGGCACTAACTTTTAATTCTTAGAAATGATAGCTAAAATATATATAATTAAGTGTGATTTGTGTCCTCCCTCTGTAAATTGTATCATAGGATAACCAAAGAGCCTTTGTAGATGAAAGAAAATTGTGTTTTAGTTAATCAAAGAATTCAAGCTAATTAAGTGGGAGAAATGAGGGGATTTAAAAATTATTCTTTTGTCATCATTAGTGAAATAATCAAGACAATGACATTTAGGCAATGATCACCAATGATTTAAACTAATAAATGAAAACTGACTGTGGAACTTGGCAGTAGAGGAACTAGGCTATCGACTTATATTAGTAAAACACAGCATGCCTCCCAGTGAGGAGCTCTGGAAGTATTTAGCATAAACTATTCTCTTGCAAACAAAAAAGAAAGCAAATCCGAATTTGCCCAAATTTCACACACATTACTTATATAGGGAATATAGGAAGATAAGAAACAGGTTAAACAATAAACAAGCAAACAAGGAAGTCCAGGATGGAGACAGATTTACAAAAAAGAACAGTATAAAAAAAGATGTATGTGGAATATGGCATGGGCGGGTTGGGGAAGGAGACCCCGCTCTCTATTTAAAGCAAAGTAAGACATTAAAATGCAACATATTGTGTGGCACTTGTTTGGATTCTGATTTGTAAAAGCCTAGTTTAAAAGGTATCTTTAAGACAACTGTGGAAATTTAACATAAACTCTATATTCTACGTTACCAAAAATATTGATATTTTTAAAAAATTTGATAATAGTAAAAAAATTTGATAATAGTGTTACAGTTATATAAGAAAATGTCCACTTGTAGAGATGACTACTGAATTAAACTATTTTTTTAAATAGTGGAAACATCACCTATAAAATATAACAGACAAGGGCTGGGGATTTAGCTCAGGGGTGAAAGCACCTGCCTGGCAAGTGCAAGGTTGTGAGTTTGATCTCTGGTGCCACACACAAAAAAATAAATTAATTAAAAAAAATAATAAAAAAATATAGCAGACAGATTTGAGATCTCTGAGTAATTTCTCCTTTGACCTTATTTTCCTACTTCCTTTACTAAGAATATTTACTACCTGAATCCATTATTCATTATTTCCATCCATACTTGCTCCTATGAGTTTATGTGTATGCATCCATAAGTGATGTATAGTATTAGTTTTCATGTCGTTAAGTCTTCCATAAATGGTATGCTATAGCATATATCAATTGATGCATAGCTTATTTTATGATGTAATGTTATCTTTACACATTCCATTGTTCTGATCTAGACATAGATATAGCCATTTTATTATTTTTCCATTATTGAGGGGAGCGGCTGAAGCTGGAGATAGACCAAGTGTGGGGCAAGTCTCAAGAACACAGCACGCCTGAGGCAAGTCACATGGATAAACCGCTCAGATCTCAAGAACACTGGGCGCCTGAGACAAGCCACGTGGATAAACTATTAGGTGGAGAGGTTTCACATGATACTCAACCTCCCGAGTGTATAAATAAACACACTGCAATAGTTGGAGCTCTGGCTTCTTCTCCCCCTCCTTCTTCCTTCCTTCCTTCTGATCAGGACAGGGCTCCATATGGCCTCAGTTTTGCATATTCCAACTCTTGTTCTCTTTTTTCCCAAGGTAACTGTCCTTACCTTGGGAACATCAAGAGCTGTGCCAGATGTGGCACATTTTAAGAATATTCCACAATTTCTTAATTGATCTGACTCTTGGTTGATATTTGGGCTGTTTTCAGCTTGTCACTGTGCTAGTGATCCTGCCATAGATAGTCTCTGTGTGTCCTTGTTTACATTCCTAGAATCCTCCCTGAAGTAGATTTTTGGTCTCATTTTCACATTTAACAGGAACCAATAAATTATTATTGGAAGGTATAACAGTTGATATGCTAGACACACTTTATATGTGTAGGCTTATTCCAGCACGTGTGATCAACAGGTGTGAATAGGATGACTTTTAATCACAGTGCTTGAAGACTTTTGTTCCATGAAACTTTGGCTTTCACATGCAATTCTTCAAATTCTTCACATGCAATCACATTAAGAGCAAGATGAATTTACAAAACAAACATACAAAGAAAGCCTGCACAACTCCCAACTTTCTTGAGTTATCAATGTCCTGTAGAATTGTTCTAATCCCAACCTCTTTCTAGTTCCTGAGTTTCACTACAACATCCTGAAATCAATCAGAATTTAAATAACCATTAAAAGAAAAAACACAGAATCTCCTAGGGAAGACTGCAGGTCATAGAAGAAGAGATGCATCTAACATTGTGTGTCAAGGGAGGACACAGCTCTGCAGCCTACAGATTCTTGGCAGGTCTGTCCCCACGTCACAGAAGTGCTGAAATGCAAGCCTTGCTTAGAAGCAAATTCAGCTGATGCAGTTGTAACTAACACATTCATGGCCATGACGAATCATCAGATCCAAGACGCACAGACTCACTTTATGAAACAACAAAGGAAACAATGGCAAGTAAACAGATTCATGTAATTATTTTGAGAGAAACCTTAGTAAATTTCTCTACATGTAAAAGAATAATTCAAAACTCTGCAGTTGAAATGAAGAAATAAAGCATTATCATCATGGTTGAAAATGTTCATTGTATTTTTATCTTGGGCTTTGTAATTCTCATACATGTCATTCAGCTTTTATTGACAGATGCATGCTCCTAAGGCACATAAAATAGGTGCAGTGTTTACACATTATAAAAGACCTACTGTGTGAATTATTCTATAACCTGTTTTCCCTTGAGCATTATGTTTTTCAGACTTATGGAGGTATGTAGCTCTAACTTAATAATTTTGACTGTTGCATAGAATTTTACTGGATAAATACTGTTTATGTGTGCATTTACATAAGGGGCATTTAGATTGTTCTATTTTTTGCTCTGATGATGCCGCGCATGTCTTCCATGCACATGGACCAATATTTCCCTAATGTGCATGCCTAGAAGTAGACTTTCTGCTCAGTAGGCTGGAGAATCTTCAGCTTTTCCAATTGCTTCTCACACTTTTTGTCTGAATGTGCGCCAGTCAGAAAATCTGACCCAACTGTTCTACACTTCAGGTAAAAACAAAACAAAACAAAACAAAACAAAAAAACCCACCCCCTAATTTAATAGATGTGCAATGGTTTTTATAAATGTCTTTAATTTATACTTCCTAATTATTAACAGTAATTTAAATTGCTGCTTCTTTGGATTACTCATTCATATGTTGCCCTTTGTTTGTCCTACTAGATTGTCCTGTAAGCCTGTGTGTGAAGTCTGTGAGTGTTGGTGTGTGATTTGTAACAACTCCTTATAAAAGTGAGGATTCATATTCAAATTATAGTTAGCCCAAATATTGTTTTAATTTCTCCCAAAGTCAAGGTAATCTGTTAAATAACCCCATTTTCTACTCTCCCTATCCACCTTAAAGAAAGAATGAAAGGCATTTTCAAACAGGTATGAACACAGCCTGCATTTGTCAAAGTTTCAACTCTTTTCTGATCTCAGTAATAAGAAATAGGGAGTGAAATTGCCAGAACTTGGACATTTTCCCTTTGAACAGTTTTACTGAGGTATGACTGGCATATAATAATCCCATATTTAAAAAGAACAATTTGAAAGAGCCAGGGATTTAGCTCAGTGGCCCAAGCACGTGCCTGGCAAGTGCAAGGTTGTGAGTTCGATCCCTGGTGCCGTGCCAAAAAAAAAAAGAGAGAACAATTTGATACTTTTTGACATCTATGTATGTTTTTCTGACTTATATGGGAAATTATGATCACAGTGAAGAAAAGGAAATGTCTCCTACACCTCCAAAATCTTCCTCATGCCTTTTTAAAATCTCTCTTTCTCCTGTGTCCAGGCAGTCATTGATCTGCTTTCTGCCCTACCAATACTTTGTATTTTATTGAGTGTGGAATCACATGAGATGCACTCCTTTTTGTCCTGTGTCTTTCATTCAGTAAAGTTACTTGGGAATTCATCCATGTTGTGGGGTATATCACTAGGCAATTCATTTTTATTGCTGACCAGGGTTCTATCTTATGGAAATACTGTTATCTGTTGATCAGCATTTAGATTGGTTCCCATTTGGAACTAATAAAATAAAGTAGTAATGAATATCCATGTACAAGTATGTGTATGGGTGCACATGCATTCCTTTGTCTTGAGTAAATATCTAGGAGTGAGTGGGTAGATCATATGAGTATCTGTTTAATATTTTCCAAACTGCTAAAAGGTTCTGCAAAGTGGTCACACCATTTTATATTCCAATCCATAGAGTATGCTATGTGTTATGGTTGATACGTTGCATCAACTTGAGAAAGTTTAACTGAGAGATTCAGCAGGGAGCCAAGGTTCTTACTTTGTAAATATCCTCATCCTGTGCAAAGGAGGGCAAGGAGATTTTGTGAGTGCTACACCTGCCCTGGAGTGGGGGTGGCCTATGTACAATATGAGGGAGAAAAAGAGGTTTGTTTTTGCCTTTTCTCTTTTGCTCTGGCTGCTGTCTTGAAGTGTTGCCCCTGTGTCATGCCACCCTGCCTTGGAGCCAGCTGATTATGGACTGAAATCTCCAGAAACTGTAAGCTAACTAAACCTTTCCTTGCTTCACTTTGGGTGTCAGGTGTTTTGTCCCAGCAACCAGAGAAAAGTAACCAAGACACTATGAATTCCTCTTTCAAAAATATTTGGCTTTGTTTTTCTTTTTAGAGTTTGCTATTGTAGGATTTGTGTAGGAGAAAAGCAGTTTTGTTTTCATTTGATTTGCCTTTACCTGGGGACTAATGATGTTGAGCATCTTTTCATGTATTTACATTCTTAGCAGCATGTCTTCTTTGCTGAAGCATCTATGCAAATATTCTTTTTTCCCATTTTATTGTTAGGTTGCTTATTTTTCTAACTATTGCACTTGAGAGCATTTTATAATATTCTGATTTCAAGTCCTTTATAAAATATATGCTTGATAAATATTTTTGCAACTGGTAGTCATCTCTTCACTATCTTAATATAATCTCTTAAAGACGTTTAATTTAAATCAATTTATTCTCTTAGAAATCACACTTTTGGCAAGGCATTGTAGTGTGTGCCTTTAATCTCAGCACTCAGGAGGCTGAGGGAAAAGGATTGCTGTGAGTTCAAGGACAGCCTGGGTTACATAGTGAGTCTGTGTCAAACAAAACAAAACAAAACAAAACAAAACAAAGCAAGATAAAGCATACTTTTGATATCAGAGCCAAGAAATTTTTGTTTAAAATATGGTCACAAAAGTTTTCTCATAAAATTTTCATAGCCACTTTGGTCTCTGTTGCTTTGGAGTTAATGTTTGTTTATGATGTAGGGACTATATTGAAATTATTATTTTTTGTTTTTGCTATGGATAGGTAATTATTCCTACATCATTTTTGAAGGCTCTCTACTCTCCACTGAATTGTCTTTGCCCATTTGTTGAAAAATCACTTGTCTGCATATGTGTGAGTCTATTCTTGGACTCTATTGTGTTCCATTGATCTGTTTATCTTCACTGTACCTTCTTGAATCCCATACTTTTCATAAGCTTTGAAATCAGGTAAGATAAGAAAATGCTTCTCATGACTTCACACAGACTTGGAATCTCAGCATAACTCCCATAGTATGAATGCACAAGGGTGAATGGAGACAGAGAGGCAGTCTGCTGTGGCAGAAGGACAGTCCACGGGCAAGGGAGCAGCCTGGGACGCTCGTGCTGACAAATTTTGCCCTTGGCTAGCACTGAGTAACCAGCTCCAGACTCCGACTGTCTCTGGATAGCTGGTATCCTCAGCCAGCCAAAATAGCTTTTCTAATCACAGTTCAGCTTTCTGTTGCAATAGCCTTTCAGGCAGCCTTTCTGAGATCAGCCTAAAGCACTCTAACGGTCTTGGATGTTCTCAAATAGTTGTTCATATGTATCTAGATTATTCTTACGTTTCCTTTGTTTAGGAATAACGGCCATTTGTTTTGCAAATTCTTCTTAATTTTTTATTCTGAAGTGCCAATGTTGCCAACATGTCACTCTCATGTCTGAACACAATATGATATTAGAATTTCTTACCAGTTCTTGAGGACAAGGAACCTGAGTTTCAGAAGAGGTTCTTTAATAAACTTTTAGAAAGTTGTTTTCTGGGAGACAACACAACATCTCATATCCTCATTTAAAAGCACAACGTTGAAGGTTGGTACATCATTCGTTCATTTTGTGGGAGACAATTTCAGTGACTCCCCTTGAATGTAGAACAATTACTGTAACATTGATTATATCGAGACCTATTTTTTATATTGATATGTACAGAGCTGATTATGGTATTTTTATCTTTTTTTAACTGACTCTAAACATTGCAAATAAGGTTAGTCAAGGTACTGGTATGTAATCTTAGAAGCCATCAAATGGTCTCCTGGTTTTTTGCATAGTGTTTTCTGTAAAAGAAATAAACACAGTGGGATGGTAGAGCCAGTCAGTTCTAGAATGTCAACTGGCTATGAACCTCACAATAAAGAGGCTAAGAGTCTCTAGGGCACAAAAATTTACATAGCAGAAACTGAAGCAACAGCTTCTAAAAACAATTCAGTTGCTACCTTAATTAAATTATGTAGATTGATCCTTCTACGTGTCATTCTCCCTGCATTTTACAATGATGCTTTTCTCACTACCTGGCTAGCCAGCTCAAGTTACACACGTAGTTCCCACCATCCTCACTGTCACTCATCCTCGAGCCACCCTCTTCTTCACAAGATAATAAATTCTGGGAGGGACCTTAGATTAGGGCCTTTGTCTGCACATCCTCATGGGAGTTGGACTTAGGACCCCCTTGACTGCTCTTAATTTTGAGTAAGTCTTGATGTCTTTATTCTCTCCTTGGGTTATATTGGAGGTGGTAGATTAAAATTAATTTGCCAAGATTCCAGTAACATCTCAATGAGATTATAAATAAAACTTTTCAGACTATAAAAAAAAATTCATTCATTCATCAATCACCAATCACTTTTGGGCAATGACTATGTCCCAGGCATTTAGCTAGTGCTGTGAGGGATAAAGAAGCTCGGGAAGCTTCCATCTGATATATTCTGAACATTCAGAAATCAACACCACTTAAAGATACTACCTAAGCGTCATTATAATCCAGGTCTCAGAGCCCAGATAAGCAATTTGAGCTCAGATAAGATTGGCACTATCAGTGGGAGGAATAGGAGGCACTCTCTGAGTCTAATCAGGTACTTTCTGAGTTAAACAGGCAGAATCCAAGAATAGTGTGACTTGGTTGATAAAGATAAAGTTGAAGGAGGGATAAAGCACCCAGACAGGACCAGATACAAGAAGTTAGAGGCCAAGCTTTCAAAGGGGTCATAGGGTCAGTAAACATTTATAAGAAAAGAATGGAAAAAGAAAGGGGAGTAAATGGGTAAGGAATTATCTTACCTCTAAATGGGGAGTGTATGTGTAGGAGAGAGTAAGGTTAAAAGTGAATTTGAGCCTCAAGGGTAAAAGGTGCTGAATCAAAGTTCAGCTGGTATCACTTTTCCTACTGAGAGGGGTCATGAAGACAAGGAGCGTCCAGACACTTCCCACAGAAAGGAAATGATTCAACTTGAGAAGCCCTGTGTTTTGAGATGGATGCAGATTTTGCACACAGCATTAAGAAGCACTTCTAAAGGGTAGAGAGATGGAGTTCTCTGCCAAAGGAAGCAAAGCTATTGCCTGGCTAAACTTCACTGTATGAGTAAGATCAGAGAACAAAAGTGGCAGCCTCTGATCCTAGACTAGCGAGGGGAAGGTACTATGGACCCTTCTCTAGGGTGCCACAGGTTATTGCTTCCTGGGCTTTGGTTAAGAGATGATAGTGGTTTCCATGAATACGGAGTCCTGGAAATTAACTGCAGCAGGGAAGGTAGCCAAGAGGGACAGAAGAGGGAGCCATAGCAGGAGTCCAGAGATTGTCCAGGTCCCAAAGGTAAGCAAAGGGGGCTAGGAGGGCCAGATGAAGGTAGGACAGGTGAGCGCAGACCAGTCTCAACATGGGCACAGTACCTATAGCCAAATCGATGTGATTGCAAGGGCAGAGAGAGACCCTTTATCTAAAATAATCTTTCCCATCCTTCCACTAGAGCCCAGCATGCCTTGAAAGTTGGCATTGACTCTGCTCCATCATTAGAACAAAAGCATATAGTTCAAGTGTTCCTGGGAGAGTTAGGATCATGTTAAGGGTGAACTCTAGATGTTTTCTTAAAAGTATCGATGGAGGAGCATGCCATTATGAGAACCCAATAGAAGGGGAAAGGACACAGGAAAAGAGGAAGGGGACTGGAAAATACTGCTCTTAATTATCAACCTGAGGTTATGAGGAGGGAGGACTGCTGAATTCTGCAAACCAAATAAAGGAATGCCAGGATGCCCAGTGAGATTTATTGGAAACTCAAATTTCATTGAGTGCCCTGTATTTCATCTAGCAGCCACACACCAGTGTGGGATTCTGTCTCATTCCCCTACTCCCACCCCTCCACTGGCCTTGTAGATCTCCAGAGCCTTCACTAGTGTAAGTGAGGACAATTAGGAAAGAAGGTGTGATGGAGAACAGAGACCAGAGCAAGTAGTGAGGAATGCACACAATTGAGGCCTAGAAATGTAAACCCCTTGAGGACATGGACTATGTCAGTGCTCTCTCTGCAGCTTCCATGTCCTGTACAGTACCTAGCATGGAAAAGATGACTTAATATAGGTATGTTGAGGTTCTGTAAAAGTCAGTAATAATATTAATATTAATAGCAAACATATGCATAAGATTTAGTATACCTGGGATCTCTTTTAAGCACATGTCTGAAAAGAGGACATGATGTATATAATGTGGTACAAGGACCCTACACAGGTTCTTAGCAAACCAAAGGAGAACTCAGACATTTCCTTTTAATTAACTGAATTCCTTACTTATGCAATGCTTCTTCCTGAAAGCGGGCTGTCCAGTCGTCATCCTAGGTTTCTATTCCATTTTTAAGCTCTTCTTCCTCCTAAAATACAGAAGTACAGAGAAAGCTAGTTGCTTTAGAAAGACTTCCCTACGTGACTTTTGCAACTCTTCCCATCACCATTCCACATGTCATCCCTGCATCACACTCACACACACCTGCTACTGACTTCCAGAGCACAGATGCATCATAATGATACAAAGCAATACAGCTAAAAGAGTACCTTGTTTCTGAAATAATTTCTTAGGGCTACACAGGCATTAGGATTATCCAGTTGTCTTGGTTACTTTTCTCTTGTTGCTGAGACAAAATGCCTGATGCCCAAAATTAAGAAAGGGAAGGTTTATTTAGCTTACAGTTTTTGGAGGTTTCAGTCCATACTCAGCTGGCTCCAAGGTAGGGTGGCGTGGCTAAGGCACAACCATTCATGGCAACCTCAAGCGACAAGTGAGGACAGGGTAAAAAGGAGAAGGGATGCCTCCTTCCCTTATATTGTATGTCAGGTACTCGCCCCTGGGCAGGTGCAGCACTCACACACCGCCAATCCCAGCGCTAGACAAGGAACCGATCATAAATGCTAGATTCAGCCGCCTCCATGACTGCATGAGGCTTTGGGGGGACATTTAAACAAACCGCAACACCAGGTTTCTCTTCGCCTGCACTCACTCAGAGAAGCCTCAAACCTTGCTTTGTATCCTTGTGAAAACAAAGGCAGGGACAATGGATTGGATGGTGTAAT
>RJWT010004339.1:0-33668 GCA_004365215.1 Cuniculus paca | reverse complement strand
AGTACTTCGAGAAAGGTCCCCAGTCACCTGAAGCATTTTTCCATCAGTGCTGCTTTCTCCTCAGCGAAGGCGAGCTTAGGTTTCCCATTTCCCCCAGTTTCTACTGAGTACTGCTGCAGGTCGCACGTGTTCCTGATAAGGAGGAGACAAGGCGCACAGTGACTCACACCACCCAGGCTGACTCCAGAAAACATGAGTCCCTGCAACTCTGGAAACCAATGCTATCACGCAGACTTGGATAAAATACTCTAATCAACAGAAAAGCTTAAGAAATATTACAAAAACATCTGCAGATGAAGATTTAGGACGGGTCTGCCTCAGAGGCACGTCTGGGGGTCACAGTGAGCTAAGCCCATCTTATGAACCAGCCCATGCTCCCTGTCTTTCTCCTCGACCACGCCGTGGACGTCTTCTTTGTAGTAATGTGAAACTTGCTTCCTCCAAGCGATGTGCACCTTTAACCTCCTTGCCAGCTGGACTTTGTTTTCCATGCTGAATGCCACCCAACAGTTCTTTTTAATGGGAGGAGTGAGTATTGCAGGACAGAAACAAGAGCAAATGATACAATAACAAAATCCTGAGGGACAGAGAACGGGACAGCCCTGTCTGCACTCCTGGCGCTGAGCAGGCCTGGACTCCCGCACATCTGTGAGCCACATGAGGTCAGGCCCTGCTGCACTGCTCAGGAGCCCTGGGAGATGCCAGGCAGGGTGCACAGGAAGTGGCTCATCTGAAAATTTCCACAGTTTAGAAGATGTTTTGCATTAATGGTACAACAGGAATCTAATGAGGCATAGGAATCCTCTAGTAGTAACGCGAAGATTATCAGACTGATCAACATCAGTAAAAATCCCTTGAATTGTGAAATCACTAATAATAACTTAGAGTAAAAACATGAAAATCTCTTAAAATTAAACTGTACTGTGTCAAAATGCAAAAACATTGAAATTAAAAATTGATGTCCTCGTGAGTTAAACATCTGTTAGTTGTCATCCTAACAAGTTATCTGAAGTAATTCACTTACCTAAGCCAAGAGCAAACCTAGACCTTTTAATCTGTTAGTTCTGCACTGTGGTCAGCCCCACTTCCTAAAGCTTTCAGCATCTTCTTGCAGCTCACCCTGGGGGCTGAGCCTGTAACAAACTGGCCTGTAGGTTACATTCAATATTTGAACCATAGCAAAACCCAAAGTGATCTTTTTCAATCTCAGTCAGATGTTAAAGTGGGTCTGGGATTTTTTTGAATCTCTGCAGGTTCGTTCATCTCTTCCTGGATTTAATATCATCTTATTGTGCCTTATATTGATAAGTACACTTTCACACCTGTCAAGAACCTCTTTCACAGAGCACAAGAGTTAACACTACAACAACAAAAAATTACCATGATTTTGGAGCACCAGCTACCAATGTTAGGATCGGTCCAACCCCAGCTCTCAGAGCTGTGACCCAGAATACACCTGTGTCCATTAGGGCTGTATTAAAGACACAACAGCATGTGTATAAGGAGAGCAGGAAGGGAAAATCCTGGTTCTGCTTCGCCAGAATCCCATTAATGCCATCTGACATAAATCTGAAATCTCTAACCTTAAACTTAGCTGAGACCCAGCTTGTTGAAAAGGTTGACTTGGGTCTGATGTATTTCTCATTTACAGAAAGAAGGGTAAACAAGGACCAACATGTCTAACAGATACTGGGAAATGGGAAGAAAATATTCCAACGGAAAGGAGAACAAAGGATGGGGAAAGGAAGGAAGGGAGAAGAAAAAAAGAATAGAAGGAAGAAAATGGAAACGAAGCTTTTGTAAATGAGGGGAAGAGGGGTTGAAGGGAGGGGAGTGGATGGGAGAGGATGGGGGAGAAAGGGAATTGGGAAATATCATGTAGGGGTACAAACTTCCTCCAATGAATGTGATCATTATGTATATCGAAAATGCACCAATAAAATTAATCGAATTAAAAAAAAACTATCCAGCCATGTTCCCACTCTCAAAGAGATACTGAAACTGTGTTACCTTCAAGAAAGAAATGGAAATTCACATCTATGGCAATTTCTGTAATGGAATCTTAGTTGAGGATTATTTGCTCTCATTCTGGCCCATCCAAAAACATACTCCTGTCCATTGCTCTTATCCTGTTTCTGGCACCTCTCAGTTGGTGAGCTGACCTTGGACTGGATGTAGCTATGTGGGGTTGAGCTTACTCTGGGAGCTGAGTTTTGAGCATGATGAGGAACACAGTGATGGCCAGACTGCATCAACTACCACCTGGTATGGAAATTCTCAAGTCTAAGAAATCTGTTTCACAAGAAGTTATTCCTCCTCCACCTTATTAGCCAGTGCAAGCCAACCTGAAACTCTGATGGGTGATGGCCATGCATGATGAGCCCAGCAGCCTCCCCCAGCTCTCACACCGCACCCGCCCTGAGAGGGGAATGACAATGGGAAGGACTTGGAGTTCAGTTTTGAGCTTGACGTGATCAGCACTTGCACATCCTAAGCCAAGCTGCCTTAAAGTTGTATTTTTCTAGCTTCATATGTGTGAAGACAGAATATTTTATTTGGCCTTTCTTATCATATTTGAATCTTTTCATTGATACTTGTTTAGATAACATAATTGTTTTTAATGAAAGATAGGCATTTTGAAAACTATATAGGACATGTTATAATCAACCACTACAGCCCAATTACCCAGGGCCTGTAGGCTGGAACTGCTTTGTCAGACCTGCACAGTTGTTTTCACACAAGTGTAGTAAGGCATGACTTCCTCGGGAAGTCCAGGAGCGGAGCCCAGAAGTCGCTATGTGTAATGCTCACTCAAAACTTGCTGCTTGCCGGCTTGTCTGTTTCTCAGTCAGAGCCCAGTCCTGTTAAATTAAAATTTGCCTCCCACTGTGTTTAGACCTAGAATGGCCCCCAAAGCCTCATTTGCCCTAACCTGGCAGAGGAAATTTTAAAGTGGTCTAATGTTGAGGTGGTGGCATGGATACTGTTGGTGACTTTCATTCAGCTCTACTTTAAGAATCAAGAGTGAAAGTCACAGTTAAAAGTTTTGAGTTTGGCCAAAAAGTAAACTCTAGTATAGTTGAGGCCTACAAAATGTAGCAGATGAGAGATTGGTTACTAAAAGTTTAGCAGTTAGTGAAAGCAAGATTTGCCACAGGACAATGGGAAAAGTGCCTTGAGGCAGTGTAAGAATTCAATAGAGGCCCATCTTTCATAGGCTTAAAAGTGAAAGACTTTGCCTTAAGAAAAATGTCCAGGCCTCACATCCAGCGAGGGTAGACTCACATTGGGATGCACCTTAGCTCCCTGCCCCCAGATGATGTCACCAGCACCTTCTTCTGATATGTCCTCAGCACAGGGCCACAGAGGTGACAGCCAATAGACCCTACATAATAGAAGAAGAGACCAACACCTAGGATAAGAGTTTCATTTCAGAGGACTTTGCTGCAGGGACCAGGTGAGATGAACTTCTTGGAGACACAGAGACTGTAATAGGGACCTTCTAGGATCCATTGGGAGGCCCGGGATCCAATCAGGATGGAAGGAAAAATTGTGAAAGCAGGTGGTCCTGAAGGAGAAGGTTGTTAGTCTAGTGTTACTTTGAGCTCTGGCACTACTCCTTGCATCCTACAGAAACTAGTGGCCCAAAGTATTATAGGTTAGTTTACAGGAGGTCTGACTGTCTTCAATAAAATCATAGTCCTCTTAGTTCTGTTTAAGAGATGTCCATGAGTAGTTTCTAGGTTTTCTCAATATATAGTTAATATTTGATGCTAGTTATGCCAATGAACCTGCTACTCTAGCCAAAGCACATAGTAGTGGATAACAACTGGTGTTCACTAAATGCAAAAATACTGACTTCCCAGGGATTTTATACAATAAAAAACAGATATTCAGACAAACAGAAAAGAAAGCAACAAAAGATCCCCAATTTTCCCTACTGTGTAAGGCATATCAAA
Source organism: Cuniculus paca (assembly GCA_004365215.1). Classification (NCBI taxonomy): domain Eukaryota; kingdom Metazoa; phylum Chordata; class Mammalia; order Rodentia; family Cuniculidae; genus Cuniculus; species Cuniculus paca. The sequence continues at coordinate 29,709 of RJWT010004339.1, read as the reverse complement.
GGAACATAATAGAGGAAAGCAAGTATCAGGTAGTGGAATTCTAGACAAAGGTGTTATGGTTTATGTCTAGATGTCTCCTGAAAGTCTCATATGATCACAGATTTTATTAAAAGGCAGCTGAATCTGGAATGTGTGATTGACTCAAAGTGCAATGCTGGGATTAAGGGTGCTGGGATTAAGGGAGGTGATTGCTGGATCAGTCCACTGACTAGATTGGCACCACTCTAATCCTGGTACCCTGAATACAATGCAAGGGGGAAGAAGACGTTTCTCCCTCTCTCTCCTTTGCTGTTTTTGCTGTCTTCCACTGCCATGAACCATTGTCCTGAAGCCATGAACCGTTGAACCGAAGCCATGTGCTTCCTCATCTTGGGGCCAGCTGATTATGAATTGAAACCTCTACAAACTGTAAGCTAAATAAACCTTTCCTTCCTTAACTTTGGGAGTCATTTATTTTACTCAGCAACAAGAAAATAACAAGACAAAAAGTTACAGAAAAGATGAAGAAAATTAATAAACTCCAAGAAGAAATATGCCAAATGTTGAAAGAAATATTGAACTACACAAAGTGAATATGAAAGAGGCAGTAAGAAATTGGAAAAGTTGACCAAATTGTTTAAAATCATGAATGACAAACTCATCAAAAATTTAGGATCTTTGAAAAGGTATAAGAAAGAAATACCTGAAATAAGAAACTGTAGAATTCATAAATTGTAACGATCAATGTAAAGACAGAGTACTTGAAAGTGAGGACAAAATGGTCAATTCTGATGCAGTACTTAGAGAAGCTAAAGAAAATAGAAGAAAAAGAGAAGAACATTCAAAAGCTACTTGATGATACTAAAACAATCCATCTAAAGCTGACTGGAGTTAGAGAAAATGTAGACAACAACACAAATGGAACCATTAATATTTTTATAGAAATCGTAACAGAAAATTTCTGAAACAAGAAAAAAATTCAACATACAAGTAAGCAAGGCTCCCAGAACACCAAATGACCATGATGATAAGAGAAGTTCACCAAGACATATCCTTATTAGAGTCCCAGATATCCAACGAAAAAGGATAATTTAAAAGCAGCCAGTGAAAAAGAAAACAAACAAACACATAAAGGTAAATAAAGTAGAATTATAGCAGATTTCTCCACACAAACTTTAAAGATAGAAGAGCTTCGAATGAAGTATTTCAAACCCCAAGAACAAGTAACTTCTAAACCAGATTAACAACCCAACAAATCTTTCCTTCAAAATAGATGAGGAGAAAAGGGCATTTCATGGAAAAGACCAACCTGAGAGTTAAATGACTATGAAACCAGCACTCCAGAGAATACTCATGAGTATCCTAGGCAGAAATGATGAGACCACTAAAGGTAAAAATCCAGGTGAAATGAAAACACCAAGCAAGGTCAATGGGTATACAACAATAAAAAATAACATGAAAGAAAAAAAATGGTATTACTTACAGAAAAAGACTACAATGATGATAATATCTCGGTAATATCTCTCAATGTTTATGGCCTCAACTCTCCAAATAAAAGGCATAGATTGGCAGATTGGTTCAAAAAACAGAATCCAATAGTCTGCTGTATTTGAGAATCTCATTTAAGTAAAAAAATTCATATACCAAAAAAGCAAAGGTTGAAAAACCATATTTCATTTACCAGAGTCCCCAAAACAAACTGAGGTAGCAATTTTAATTTCAGACATGATGAACTTCAACTTAACACTGATTAGAAGAGACAAAGAAAGTCTCTACATACTATTTAAGGGAACGAGTTAACAAGAAGATACTTATAAGTGTATATGCATCAAAAACTGAAGTACCTAGCTTTATAAAGCAAATACTGCTGACCATAAAGATCGAAGGAATACTAATGTAATCGTAAGGAGTGAGCTTAACACCATATTTTATAGAAACATAGACCAATTTAGCAAAGAATAACAGTTGGGCCACACCTTTGGCTACATGGACGTAAGAGATATTTACAGAATATTCTACCCTCGCATTGGTGGTATAGTGGTGAGCAGAGGTGCCTTCCAGAATATTCCACCCTACTACAAAGAGTATATGTTCTTTTATGCAGCATATGGTATTTCCTCCAAAATAGATCATGTGCAAGTTCACAAAATGTGCATAAATAAATACAAAGGAATAGAAATTACCCCATGAGTACTATCATACTACTGTGCAATACTACTAGAAATCCTTGAAAAAAGAAAGCACAGAACAACTAGAAGCACTTGGAAAATTAATTACACCCCTAAGGAAGCAATGGGTCCCAGAAGAAACCAAGAAATTTTAAAATTTCTGAAACTTAATGACAATGCCTTTACAACACATTGGAACTTCTGTGACAATATGGAAACTGTCCTAAGTGGGAAGCTCATTAAAATCAATGCTTCCACTAAGAAAATAGTGCGGTCAAATAAATAACCACATGAGGAACATGAAGATACTTGAGAAACATCAACACTCTTGGCCCAAACCAAAGTTAAAACAGGGAATCATAAAGTTTAGAGCAGAAATGAATGAAATCAGTAGGAAAACAAAACAATAAAGAATCAATGAAGTAAAGAGCTGTTTTCTTCAAAAGAGTAAACAAAATAGACAAATTATTAGCCAAAGGTACTAAGGAAGCAAAGATACAACTCAGTACCATTAGAAATGAAAAGGTGAAATGACAACAAATATCATCAAAATGTAGATGATAGTAGCTATGAAAAATCATACTACAATGAACTGGAAAATTTTGAATAAATGGACAAATTCCTAGGTTCATACAAATTTCCAAAGCTAACCCAAGAAGATGCAAAAATAGTGAACAACCTATTCCAATGAAATTGAAACAGTAATAAAGAATCTACCAACTGAGAAAACACAGGAGCCAATGGATTCACTACTTACTTTTACAAAACTTTCAGGAAGTTATATCACCTATACTCCTCAAACTCCTCAAAAAAACTGAAAAGAAATTGGTTCCAAATTTATTTAGGAAACCAGCATCACTCTTATTCCAAAACTGGATAAAGATCCAACTAAAATGGAAAACTATAGGCCAATCTCTTTAATGAACATAAATGCAGCAAGATATTAGCCAATATCCTCAACAAGGTATTAGCTAATATAATGCATCACACCATCAAAAAGACTATTCATCATGATCAAGTAAGTTTCGTCCCAGAGATGTAAGGATGGTTCAACATATGCAAATCAGTAAGTGTAATAGATCACATACACAGAAGCAAGATAAAAAAGTACATGACTATAACAACAGATGCAGAAAAGGCTTTGACAAAATAGAACACCTCTTCATGATAAGAACCCTGAAAATTAGGAAGAGCAGAAAGAACCCTGAAAATTAGGAAGAGCAGAAATTTGGTCAAAGATATTTGTGATGAACTGATAGCCCACATCATATCAAATGTTGAAAAAACAAAAGCATTCCCTTTAAAATCAGCAACAAGAAAAGGATGCTCACTATCACCACTTCTATTCAACATAGTACTCAAAACATTAGTCAGAGCAATCAGGTAAGAAAATTAAATAAAAGAAACACATATTGGAAAGGAAGAAGTCAAATTATCAGTATTTGAAGATGACATAATACTCTGCATAAAAGGGGCAAAGAATTTCACCAGAAACTCTTAGAATTAGTAATCAACAGTGATACAAAGTCAACATACAAAAATCAATAGCATTTTTGTATACCAACAATGAACTCAATGAGAAGAAATTATAAAAATAATACCATTCATGGTAGTATCAAGAAAGCAAAATATCTAGATATTAACCTAACCAAGGAAATAAAAGACCTCTGCAAAATATTACAGTACTATTAAAAGGGAGATTGAAAAGACATTAGAAAATGGAAAGATGTTTTCTGCTCCTGGATAGGCAGAATCAATATTGCTGAAATAGCCATACTTCCAAAACTGTTATGCAGATGCAATGCAGTCCCAATCAAAATACCAATGGCATAATTCACAGACCTAGAGAAAACAATCCTAAAATTCATATGGAACCAGAAGAAATCTGGAGTTGCAAAAATGGTCTTGGCCAACAAGAGCAAATCAGGAGACATCACATTGTCTAACTTTAAGCTATTCTATAAAGCAACAGTAATAAAAATGGCATAGCACTGGAACAGAAACAGATATGTGGATCAATGGAACATGGCAGTAGGTAGTGAACCTATGATATGCATGCTACAGTGGCTGCTGGTATCATTGAAAGCTCCAAAAGATTCGCTGCCACTGGAATAAAGGATACGGAAACTTTGCCAGACCCATTCATCTATTTGATCTTTAACAAAGGGACCAGAAGCATATGTTGGAGGAAAGCCAGCCTGTTCAACCAGTGTTGGTGGGAAAACCATACATCTGTTTCAAGATTGAAACTAGACACATATCTCTCACCAGTTACCAAACTAAAATAAAAATGGATCAAGGAGCTAAACATTAAACAGAGACACTGAACCTACTAGCAGTTAAAATAGGTAAAACATTTGAATTCTTAGAAGAAAGGATTTTCTAAACAAAACAGCAACTGTACAAGAAGTAACAGTGAAAATCAACAAATATGATTCCATCAGATTAAAAAGCTACTGTGCAGTAATAAAATGAATAAGTAGAGTGAGAAAACCTATAGAATGGGAAAAAAATTTTGACTGCTGTACCTCAGAAAGCCTAATGTCTAGAATATATAAAGAATTCATAAAAATCAGCCAGTCTGAAATAAACCATCCAATCAAGTAATGGACAAGTAAATTTAACAGACACTTCTCAGAAGAAATGCAAATGGCCAACAAATATATGAAAAAACAATTCAACTCTGGCCATTTCTCTAAAATGCAAATTAAAACAATGCTAAAATTTCATCTTATATGAACAAGAATGACAAACATCAAGAAATTTTTTAAAAATGACAGATGTTGGTGAGGCTATGGTGGAAAAGGAACCCTCCTACATATTTGATGGGGGTGTTAAGTAATGCAATCATTGTGGAAATCAGTATATAAATTCCTCAAAGAACTAAAATTAGAAATTCCATATGACCCAGCTACATGCTTCCAAAGAGCTAAAGACATTATAATACAGCAATGCATGCATAGAAATATTTATAATAGCCTAATTCATAACAGTTAAATCCTGCATGCAGGATCAACAGACTTTGGTAAAGAAAATGTGTTATCTATACTAATGGAATACTACTTGGCCATACAGAAGGACGACTCTGAGACATTTGTAGGAAAATTGATGTGCCTGAAAAATATAATATTGAGTGAAATAAATCAGACACAACTGCAACACCATATAGCAGCTATTATTTGAGTAAGGCAAAGTACAAACAAAAATCATAATAAAAGTTGGATAGAAGAAGACGAGGGGTGGATCTCTCATGGATGGGAAGAGGTCTGAGAAGACATGGGGGAAGGGAGAAAGGAAAGGGAAATATGTATAATAAAGACATGCTGTATACAGGAACTTAATAACCTCAAAAAATGTAAACACTATGTGCCATAAACTTGAGGTAAGATTAATCATATCAGTAAAAATGAAAATGCAGGAGTTGGCTGTTACAGCTTGGGTCTAGATGTCCCTGCAAAGCCTCATGTTGTCATAGGCAGTTCTTTTTCAGATCTGGCTGGATCTAGAGTATGTGAGGCTGGGATTAAGGGCGTGACTACTAAATCAGTCCACCGCTTGGTTTGACATAGATCTGGGTGTGGTGCTGCCCTCCCTAAGTGCAGGGGGCCTAAATGGATATAAGGGACAGAAAGAGGGTTGCTGTTTGTCACTTGTAGCTTGCTGCTTGCTGCCTTCCTGCCTTCTGCCTGCTGAGAACTGTTTCTCCTCTGCTATGTTGCTCTGCCTTGTGCCACTCTGCTTGGAGCCAGCCAACTCTGAACTGAAACCTACAAACTTTGAGCCAAATAAACCATTCCTCCTTTAACTTTGGGCATCAGATATTTTGTCTCAGCAATAACAAAAGTAAGTAAGACAGAGGATGTAGATGAGGTGGGAGGCAGATGAAAGGAATGGGGACTGAAAGAGGAATCAAGTTGGTTTACACATATGTACTTACTCTCCAAGATGATTATAAACTACATATTCTGCAAACATGCATTAATAAGAAACTAAAATAATAAAAAATGGAGGAATCCTCAGGGCCATTTTTTGGAGAAGAACTGCCTGGAAAGTTGATTCTCCAGGATCTGTGATTCAGAAGGGCCTTGTGACTGCTCCAGCTGGAACCAGACCCTGGAGATTTCCCACATGGTGCTGGATTTATGTGCATGAAAAATGCAAGAGTTGTGGGGTCAGGAGGTCTTCTAATCAGTTTTCAGAAGAAAGCCTGGAAGGCCATGCAATATAGCCTTGAGAGGACAGGGTGTGAAGCTGAGTGTGCAGTGGAGACCCCAGAATATTGTATAAAATAGGGAGGTGGGAAATCTGAGAAAAGCTGCAGTGAATGAGCAAAGCCAGCTCAAGAGAAAGACCATGAGGACTACAAACACTGGAAATGCCTTAGGTGTGGCGTCATCCCAGTCCGCTGGAGTTCACAACCTTCCAGAGACACCTTGTGTGCTGGATAAGGAACTATGAGGTCTAACATTTTGCCTGTTGTGTGCAGTCTTGCTTTGTTCTGAATTCCTTTCTATTACTCAATTTCTCTCTTTTGGAATGGGAATATCTGCCCTGAGCATTTGCATGTGGGCAGTGTTTAACATTCTTTTTATTTTTACAGGGCCTCATAGTTAAGAGTTTATTTTAATCTCAGTGGAAAGTTTGGAGTTGGGATTTTCAGCAATTCTAAAACCAGTAGGAGTTGGGAGCCCTTAGAGATGGACTGAATGCATTTAGCAGAAAGGTGTACGCATGAGCCTTTTGGGGGCCAGAATGGAGTGCTATATTTTGTATCTAGTTTTGCTGCAAACACTCACACACTCGTAGGTGGGGCTTTAGGGAGGTGATTGGATCCTGGGGGTGGAATACTTGTCAGTGGATTAACCCACTGATTAGTGACTTTACAGCTAATTATGAATGTGAAGGGAGGTGAAGCCTGGTCAGGGGAGATGGGACTGGAGGTGTGGCCTGAAAGGATCCTCTTGCACCTGCTTCTCTGACCTCTCTGCTTCTAGGCTGCTATGTCATGAGCAATCTTTCCCTGCATGCCCCTCTGCCATGCTGCCTTGCCTGGAAGCCAGCTGACTGCAGGTTGAAACTTCTATTATCTTTGAGCCAAAACAAATCTTTCCCCCTAAGGTCATGAGAAAATAATTAAGACGTTGCCCATGTTAGTTAAGGTTCTATGAAGAATCAGAATGAGCAAGATGTTTGTGTACAGATCTACGCCTACACATCTTTACACCTCTGTAAGTGTGTATACACATACTATTCAAGCCTATTTAATTTCTTAAATATTAAATAGGCTATTTAATTGCTTTTTAATTTCTTTTTTATTTTAAAGAGAATAAAACAAAACAAAACAAAACAGAACAAAGTAAAACACAACAAAGCAGATCAGAACAGAACAATGCAAGCAATACAGGTCTTCAAAACATAACGACAGGCAATCAACAATGGCTACCCTAGTGTCTCTTGTTTTCTTTGAAATGGTTGTTCATACCTTCACACACAATAAATTCAGGTTAAAAAATTATATAAAACCAGATAAAACAAAAGAGCGAAAACATTACAGGCCTTCAAACCAGACAATAAGAAATCAACAATGGGTATCTTAATATCTTTTGTTTTCTTCAAACAAGCTGTTCATATCTTTTCACATATTGCAATCAAATAATAGAAAACAGACTTACACCAATCAAATCAAACAATAAGAGCATTATTAGACTTCAGAACATGAAGATAAGATATCAACTATGGCTACCATAATGTCTCATTTTCTTCAAAGTAACTGTTCATATCTTGATACTTAACAAAATCTGTTCTTATAATCTCTTTAGGAGTAGTTCTAAGCATGTATAAGCATATACATGTACATCTATCCTTTCTGTGCTAGAGGGAATAGCAGAACAAAGCACAAGAAAAAAATAACAATAAAGTCAGATAAATAACAATAATAGAGAGCCCAAAACAATAATGATATAGGCTTTGTATACAAGGTGATAGGAAGATACCAAAGGTTGTTATTTTGTGTAGTTGTCTTCAAGAGTTGCTCAGATTACCAGGTGTAGGCATACAGAATTGGTCCAGTCCTATGAATGTTAACTATTTTGTTCTAAGATCTAATAAAATTAGTAGTACAATCATCTTAGCTACCATACATATATATATTTATATCTTTTCTTTTCTGTTCCTTCTTTTCAACTTTTCCCTGAGTTGTTTTTTCCATTAGCAGATTCTTTACCTTTCCCCATTTTTATTGGGAATTTTGTATATTATTGAGTCTTTTAGTTTCTTACACGAGGGAGATGATATGGTGTTCACACATGTGAGTTTGATTTATTTCACTTACAAGTATGGTCTCCAGTTGCATCCATTTACCCATAAAAGCCTCAATGTGATCCTTCTTTATACCTGAATAGTATTCCATTGTATAAAAGTACCACTTTTTTTTATCCATTCCTCAATTGATGGGCATTTAGGTTGTTTCCAAGATTTGGCTATTACAAATTGTGCTGCTATAAACATGGGTGCACATATATCACTGTGCTATGATGATGTCACTTCTTCTGGGAATATGGCCAGAAATGGAATAGCTGGGTCAAATGGGACTTCCAATCCTAGCTTTTTGAGGAACCTCCAGACTGATTTCCACAGTGGCTGCACCAGTCTACACTCCCACCAACAGTGGAGAAGTGTTCCTTTTTCCCCACAGCCTCTTCAGCATTTGTTACTGGTTGTTTTCCTGATCCTGGCCATTCTTTCTGGAGTGAGATAGAATCTCAGTGTTGTTTTAATTTGCATTTCTCTAATGACTAACGATGCTGAACATTTTTTCATGTATTTATTTGTCATTTGTATTCTTTAGCTGAGAAGTGTGTTTTTATCTCAGATGCCCGTTTTTGGATTGGGTCTTTGAATTTCAAGGGCCTGATTATTTTTTAATTCCTTATATGTTCTAGATAGAAGTCCTTTGTGTGAAGGAGAGTTGACTAAGATTTTTTTCTCAATTTGTGGGTCTTCTTTTCACACTGTTGGAGATTTCTTTTGACATGCAAAAACTTTTTAATAAGACAAGATTCCAGTTGTTGATTCTGGGAAGTATTTCACATGCAGTCTGATTTTTGTTCAAGAATTCTCCACCTACCCCTACATCTTGAAGATTTCTATTTACTTTGTTTTCCAGCAGATTTAGTGTTTCTGTTTTAATATTTAGCTCTTTGATCCATTTTGACTTTAGTTTAGTGCATGGTGATAGGCTTGGGTCTAGTTTTAGTTTTCACCATTTGGAAAGCCAATTTTCCAGCACCATTTATTAAAGAGACTATCTTTCTTCCAGTGATCACGTTTGGCCCCTTTGTCAAAGATAAGGTGGCTGAGTGTGTTTGTAGTTGGGGTTGTATCTTCCAATCTATTCCATTGATCCTCAGGTCTGTTTTGATTCCAGTACCATGTTGATTTTATTACAGTAGCTTTGTATTATAATTTCAAGGCTGGGTTTGTAATGCCTCCTGCCCTACCATTGTTGCCCAGAATTGCCTTTGCTATTCTAGGTCTCTTCTGGTTCCAGATGAATTTTAGGAATGATTTCTCTAGATCTGTGAGGTATGATAGTGGCATTTTGATGGGAATTGCATTAAATCTGCATGACAATTTTGGGAGAATGATAATTTGCACAATGTTTGTTCTTCCTATCCATGAACAAGGAATGTCTTTCCATTTTCTGAGATCCTCTTCGATTTCTTTTCCAGAGTACTATAATTTTTATTGAATAGATCTTTTGCTTCCTTTGTTAGGTTGTTTCCTAAGCATTTGATTTTTTTGAATGCTATTGTTAAGGGTGTGGTTCCTCTTATTTCTCTCTCAGTGAGTTTGTGTTTGTGTACAGGAATGTTATTGATTTTTGAGTATTGACTTTGTATCCAGCTACATTACTGAATTTTGTTATAACATCTAGAAATCTTTCAATGGAGTTTGGGGGGTCTTCTATGTAAAGTATCATGTCATTTGCAAATAGTGATAATTTAACTTCTTCCTTTTCTATCCTTATTCCTTTTATTGCTGTCTCTTGTCTAATTGCTCTGGCTAATGTTTCCAGAACTATATTGAATAGGAGTGGTGTTAATGGACATCCTTGTCTTGTTCCCAATTTTAGAGTGAAAACTTTCAGTTTTTGACTTTTTAATGTGATGCTGGCAGTTGGTATCATAGATGGCTTTTATCAGATTGAGGTAAAGACTTATCCCAATTTTCCATAGGGTTCTTATCATGAATTAGTGTTGGCCTTTATCAAAAGCTTTTTCTGCATCTATTGAAATGATCATGTGACTTTTATCTTTGGCTCTATTGATATGGTGTATTACATTTACTGATTTGCACATGTTGAACTATCTTTGCATTCCTGGGATGAATCCCACTTGGTCATGGTGTATAATCTTCTTGATGACTTGCTGGATTCTGTTTGCCAGTATTTTATTGAGGATTTTTGCATCTATGTTCATTAGAGAGATTGGCCTGTAGTTCTCTTTCTTGGTTGGGTCTTTCTCTGGTTTTGGTAGTAGGGTAATACTTGCTTCCAGGAATGAGTTAGAGAAACTTGCTTCCCTTTCAATTTCATTAGAGTTTGAGGAGTGTTGGCATTAAGTCTTCCTTGAATTTCTTGTCGAATTCAGCTGTGAATCCATCAGGACCTGGACTTTTCTTGGTTGGTAAGGTTCTAATTATATTTTCAATTTCATTAACTGGAATTGGGCTATTCAGTAGTTTTACATCTTCTTGATTCAGCTTTGATAATTCATATGTTTCTAGAAATCTGTCCATTTCTTCTGTGTTATGGAACCTATGAGAGTAAAGATTTTTGAAGTAGGTATTGATGATCTTCTGTATTTCCACAGGGTCTGTAGTGATTTCACCCTTTTAATTCCTTATTGCATGGATTTGAGTTTATTCTTTCATTTTTGTAATAAGGTTGGCTAGGGGCTTATCAATTTTATTTATTCTTTCAAAGAACCAACTCTTTGACTTGTTGATTCTTTATATCGTTTTCTTAGTCTCAATTGCATTAATTTCTGTTCTTATCTTTATAATTTCTTCCCTTCTTTTGGCTTTAGGTTTGACTCATTCTTCTTTTTCTAGATGTTTGAGGTGTAGCATCAGATTCTTTATTTGTGTTTGTTCCATTTTCCTGATGTGGGAATTCACCACAATAAATTTTCCTCTGAGGACTGCTTTCCTTGCATCCCACAGGTTCTGGTAAGTTATATTTTGTATTTTCATTTGCTTGTATACATTGTTTAATTTCTTCTTTAATTTCCTGTGTGACCCACTGATTGTCCAAGAGTGTATTATTTATTTTCCATGTGTTTATGGAGTTTTTGCAGTTTCTTTTGTCATTAATTTCCAGTTTGATGGCACTGTGGTCAGATAGTATGTATGGGACAATTTCAATTCCTTCGCATTTACTTAAGGATGTTCTATGGCCTACTATATGGTGTAGTCTAGAGAATGTCCCATGTGAAGCTGAGAAGAATGTATACTCTGATGTTGTTGGGTGGAAAACTCTGTACACATCTACCAGGTCCATTTGTTCACAAGTTTGATTGAGTTCTGTTATTTCTTTGCTGATTTTCTGTCTAGTTTATCTGTCTCTTTGTGTCAAGAGTGTGTTAAGGTCTCCCATTATAATTGTGCTGTTGCTTATTTTATTTTTCATTTCTATTAATATTTGTTCTATATAGCTGGGTGCTCCCATATTTGGTGTATATATATATTTAAGATTGTTATTTCTTCCCCTTGGAGTTTTCCCCTAACCAGTGTGTAGTGACCTTCTTTATCTTTTTTGACCATTATTTGTTTGAAGTTCACATCTTCTGTGAACAGAATAGCTACCGCTGCTTTTTTGGGGGTTCCTGTTGCATGGAGTATTGTTTTCCATCCTTTGATTTTGAGTCTATGAATTCCTTTTGGGCTAGATGGGTTTCTTGTAGACAGCATATAGTTGGATGCTGTTTCTTGATCCATTCTGCCAGTCTGTTTCTTTTGATTGGTGAATTGTGGCCATTTATATTAATGGTTATAACTGATATATACTGGCTTGTTTTAGTCATGTTATGTTTCTGCAGTGGTTTCTTTACCTTTTCCCTCTATTTAATTGTTTGCCCTGCTTGGTGTTCTTGTTCTGTTGATCTTCTTGACATTGTAGCTATTTTCATGTCTATCTAGAGTATCTTTCCACAGTCTTTGCAGGGTTGGTTTGGTGGTCATGAAGTTCTTCAGCTGCTCTTTGTCATGGAAGTATCTTATTTCTCCATGGATTTTGAAGGATAGTTTTGCAGGGTACATCAGTCTGGGTTGGAAGTTGTTTTCCTTTAGGACTTGAAATACTTCACTCCATTCTCTTCTTAGCTTTATTATTTGTGTTGAGAAGTCTGCTGTGGTTCTGATGGACTTTCCTTTATAGGTGACTTGCTTCTTTTCTCTAACAGCTTTTAATATTCTGTTCTTATGTTGAATTTCTGGGATGTTGATTACTATATGTCTAGGTGTTGATTTATTTTTGTTACGGCTAATTGAAGCTCTATATGCTTCACTTATGTGTATATCAGTTTCCTTTCCCATGTTTGGGAAATTTTCAGCTATTACATCTCTGAATAGTGTTTTTATATCATTTGTGTTGTCTCCTTCTTTCTCATATACACCTCAGTCTTATATTGTTTCTCTTTGCATCATCTTGCAATTGTTGAATTATTTCCTGATTCCTTGCTGTTTTTAAAATATCTTTCCTTTCTTGCTCACTTGCTGCAATCATGTCTTTGAGGTCTGAAAGTCTAACTTCACATTCATTGAGGTGGCTTTGCCAGCTTTCAATGGCAGTTTTGATTTGAATCTGTTTCATGCATTCTAATTCTTTCTTGTATTGTTCATTCAAGGTTTCCATCCTTTTGCAGTGCTCCTCTATTCTTTTAAGTATATCTTCTTTAGATGTGCTTAGCATTTCTTTCATTACATTTATCATTTCTTGTTTTACCTGGGAGATTATTTCTAATCTGAGTTCCTTTGCGGCTTCATGGAGTTGTTTCTTTACTTCAGTTGCTATCATTTCAGAAGTTTCAGGTGTATAACTTATACTTTCTTCTATGTCCATGTCTCTTAGGCTTGTTTGGGATGGACTGGAGGTGTGAGATTGTAATTTGCTATTTTGTTTTGTCATTTTCCTGTATTCCCCTGCTGCTGGTGAGTGAAAAGTCTCAGTATTTTCCTGGGTTGAGGATGGCTGTCTGTACTGCAGGGAATTTCCTCAGTTGAGAAGTGGTGTTAGGCAGGCCTTAGTAGATACCTAGGGGTACTTTACCCTAAGAGGGAGCAGTGTGCTAGGCAGATCTTCAGCATACCACACTTTGTGTGCCAAGGCTCTCAAGCTGTTTGAAGATGCAGGGCAGAGCCCTGAATGGTACCGTGCAAGGTTACGAGGCTCCAAAGCTAGGTGAAATTCGCTGTGCACAACTTTGGCTCTTGCCGGGCCCTGAGCTACAGCTGCTCTACTGCTCCAGGGTGGCTGGGCAGAGCCCAGGCAGGACCCTGGGGACACTCCAAACATCTGGAGCTAAGGGAAGACTCAGTGTAGGACCCTACCAGGTTGCTCTTGAGGTCCCAAGCTGCACAGCTAGGTGATATTCTCTGTGAGCACCTTTGGCTCGTGCCAGGCCCTGAGCTGCAGATGCTCCCTGCTTTTTAATTTCTTAAAAATAAATCTTTTATTTAGAAATTTAAATACTTTTTTTTAGAGATTTATGTTTAAGGAATTGGCCCACACAATTGTGAAGGCTTAGCAAGACTCTTAGGGAAGAGTCACAACTTGATTCCGAAGCTTGGGGCAGTTCAGTCTTTCTTCTCATATGGCCATCAACTGATTGGACTACAACCATTCACCCATTATGAAGAGTTATCTGCTTACTCAAAACCCACCAATTTCAATCTTAATTTCATTCCAGTAGGAACCACCTAAAAGTTCTAGAACAACATCTGATCATGTATCTAAGCTCTGTGGCTGATACAGACTGATGTATAAAGTTAACAGACAAACTTCCACACACAGACATATAAGACAGGGTCAGCTCTTCGATGTTCATCTTGGTGACAAAGCTGCAAATGTGTACTCCCTGCAATAGTTTATCCTAAGCAAAATCAAGGATAGTGAGCTGATTGATTCCGGTAAAAAATTGTTTCCTCCCCACTCCGCCCAGTCAGCTACATAAATTCTGCTCTAAAGAAGAGGGATGGACAAAGAATTTGGGAGAAAGCCGGGCGTGGTGGCTCACGCCTTTAATCCCAGCACTTGGGAGGCTGAGACAGGCGGATCATTGTGAGTTCGAGACTAGCCTGGGCTACAAAGTGAGCTCAAGGCCAGCCTGAACGGCATAATGAGACCCTGTCTCAAAAACAGGCCTGGGGATCTAGCTCAGTGGTCTAAGCTCCTGCCCAGCAAGCGCAACATCGTGAGTTCAATCCCTGGTGCCGCAAAAAAAAAAAAAAAAAAGAACTTGGGAGAAGCCACCAGCATCGAAGGAGTGAGTGTGTCTCTGGAGAGAAGGAAATGTCAGAAGGGTTTTTTGGATGGTGATGAAGTCCATATCCTTACTTTATTTTGAATTCATGGCTTCCTAGATAGGTTGATAATTTTCTCATTAATATCTCTAATTATATTTTTGATTTGTGATTATTTTCCATATTCCTTAAGCAATCAGTTTCAAAGGCATTTCATCAATGTACACTTTCTATTTGTATAGAAGTGAATTATTTTTTAAAAATATACCACAAGTAGATTTTTTATATAATCCAATCTAAATTTCTCACAATTTAAGCTGTGCATGTCATAAAATGTGAAAACATTACACATGCCATTTTCTTGGTTAGTGTAGTAATCTGCTTGTTATAACAAGGGCCAAACCTACAACAGTGTAAACAAAATGTGAGTTTATTTCGTTACGGGGTTAGTCAGCCCAGCCATTAGGAAAGGAAGGAATAATAGTGACCCTTGGTCTACTAAGCACAACTCTGAGGCTGCAGACATGTGGGCTTCCACATCAATGCGCCACCCCTGGGAGACCCACATCGGACTCAGAGGACCTCAGGAAGCCGACCCTTTAGCGGGGGCCATGCCGCTGAATACTCGATTGCAGTGGTTGAGTATTTTTGCTGCTTGCAGGGCCTCACACTTGCAGAGCAGGAGCCGTCACTAAGCCACACTCACAGCTCTTTTATTCCTTCAGATGAGGGATTAACGAGCCTTATCGCTGAAAGGAACAGGCCATACAGGACACTTTGGGCGCGGCTGTCTCTGCTGCAGGTACTCTACTCGTTCCTGCCCTCGTGACACAAAACCGTCATAAATAATCAGGTAATGAGTTGGTGTGTTTTCATTGCCTAATTTATAAGCACTGAAGTTTTATTTAATCTTAATTTTCATGTTACTCTCTGCTATTCAGATTTGGAAAATTTTCTAACATGTAAAAATGAAAATAACGTTTTGTTTCTTGTGAGCCACAACAAGGTAGTTGCTAGGGTTAGATGAAAACCGATGGCAGTAATTTCCCAACTCTAAGTAAAGAGGACTCTGAGCACTGATTAGTTAGTTTCTGCACCTCAGAGACTGTACTTCGGGATGGAGAACGCAAAGCAATGTGACTAAATACGTGAACGTTTCATCGTGTCAGTTCCTAAGGTGGTAATTTTAGGGGTCAGTCTGACTACACTGGGCAGAGCTAGAGAGCTGGCAAGGGCTGTTCCTGGATGCGTCTGGGAGGCACCTCTAGAAAGTAAGTGTGAGCTGATTATCCGAGTGAAGAAAATCTGCCAGCAGTGTGGGAGGTCCCGGTCCAGTCAGTGAGGACCCCAGACAGCAACAGGGGAGCAGAGACCTCTCTGTGCCCTTGGGCATCAGAGCTCCGCGACCTGCACCTGCCACTTGCATGGTTCTCAATCCTGTACCGCCAGTGCCCAGCCAGGCCAGGAGGCCCCTGGTCCTGAGGCACTGGGGTTGAGCTGAGCAGGGTGCCCAGCCTGTAGACGGCTGGCTGTGGGTCTTCCCTCCTTCCAGACCCACATGCACAAACTTCCCTGATAAACCTCTTTCTGATTGAAAGATACACTGGATATTTAAACTCCAAAAAAGAGCAAAAGACACATTGCCAAGAATGATGGGATAAATGTTTTGAAAGCATACTTTGAGTAGAATTAATCGAAATGTGTCTTTTACTTTAATAAATGTTTAATTTAAGCATTCATTGCAATTTATGGTCACCCCTCACACATTTGTGGCAACTTCTATCAAATAAAACATCTCTCCGCCTCACTGAGGAGATCCAGCACCATGCAGCTCTGGCTTTTCCCCAAAGTCAGAATGACCTTGAAAAAATGAACATTTTGAATCAGTTTAGGACTTCCAGGCAGCAGCAACTAATGAAAAACAGGAGGTGTCATAGTTAGATTAAAACATTCCTGCGGATTCTCGCGTTTTGGAGTGTGATGGGGTCGTGGAGGGGCTCTGCCTGGGGGCTCACAAAGGCATCTGGAGGCCTTGGTCTGCCCGGGGCCTCTTGGCCTCTGCCCTGCGAAGGGCCAGGGGCCGGTGGCCGTGGGCTGCAACTGTGAGCAGAAAGATTCCTCTCCCTAAGCTGTGGGGTACACTGTCGCCGTGAGGAAAGTGGGGGACTTCAGAGCTGCTGCAGAAGGTGGCAACGATGGCGGGCAAAGTGTGTTCTAAGCCAGGCAGGATGCATGAGGGTTACTGGCAGTGTTTCTTTCTTCTGTTTTATTTATTTATTTTTTCTTTTGTCACAGTCATGAAACAAATTCAAACATTAACTATACGTCTTG
Organism: Cuniculus paca; assembly: GCA_004365215.1. Classification (NCBI taxonomy): domain Eukaryota; kingdom Metazoa; phylum Chordata; class Mammalia; order Rodentia; family Cuniculidae; genus Cuniculus; species Cuniculus paca. Next base: position 12,709 of record RJWT010004339.1, on the reverse strand, counting down.
CTGGTATATGTGTGTAGCTTATTAGTTCTGTCTCTGGAAAACTCTAATACTGTCCTTAAGATCATAAGAAACCTGATATTATCAACTATTGTAATCTTTAATGAGTTTAAAATCTATTCATAAATTTTGAAACAAAAATCTAAGCAATTCTGGCTCCATTCCTTTCTAGATATGAACCATAGACAAATTTGCAGCCATAATTATGGTAATTTTTCTTACTTGTAAAATGGTGGCATTGATTTTGCCAGTATTAAAGGTGAAAGTTAAACACCATATGTGCTGACCTCTTCCTACTTCTCATTTTTCATCTGCCTTCAAAATTTCATGTTGCTTAGCAATTTCTCTTTATGGAAACAGTTATTATCAATAAGTTTCAAACTATATGATCCACAAGATTTCATTTTATGGCTTTAGCAATTTCTTCCCAAATCTTTTTGTAAATTGATGCTTCCTTTGTCCATTTTGTATCAGTTTTTCCCAGGGTGCCATTTTTCAGTCTTTTCCCATCAAAGATTGCATCAAATTTCATAACTTAAATCATCTTTGACGATTGTCAAAACTGTACTATTACTGCCCTTAAATACCTACTTTCGTCACTTTCTAGATGTCCCTGGCAGTTCAAATTTTTCATGAATCTTACTCCATAAAATGTCTTTTTTCTTGTTGGTAATTACCTCAGTAATATCAACTTCTCATCTACTTGATGAATGATATAATTCTTCATTTACAATAACACCACTGTTTATGAATGCTTCTGTTTGCAAGTCTCTTTTCGGCAAAATTTTGCTTCCATTTGCAAACTCTACATGGGGGGACAAACACGACCTAGAGCTGCATCCCCACAGGGACCCAGAGAAGCCGCCTTCTCAGAACCGTAGAACCAGTCATGTCCACAAACCGAGGCCCACTGTGTTCTTGGTCACGTAGGCTCCTCACTCGGCACCCATGTCACTGGCTGACACACAGCTGCTTAGGCGTCATGGCAGGGGGACCAGTAAGAAAGTGTAGTTCCCAATCATGAATCAGAGGCGGGCATTGAAAGGTGAAGTAAGAAATAGTAATTTCATTTTGAAGTAAGTATTACGAAGACATAGAATTGTCTGCTTTCTTGGAGTTAGTCATGGAGTATGAAGGAGCAGAGTGGACTGGCAAGGCCGAGCCTAGGATAGCTCTGAGAGGCCAGCTGTGACAAGAAAGGAAGACTCTGAAAGCAGCGTTCGAATGCCTCCTCGCAGATGCCCATCTCTAGCAAGGACGTAGGACTGGTAATCACCCTTCACAGCCCCGAAGTCACTAGCCCTCCTCCCTCCCTCTCCGAGGGTCTGGTTCACGCACTCCCACGCTGGATCGCTTCTTATCCCCACTACAGTCCTGCACCTTCTTTAACGCTCTATGGCTTGCCAGAGAGATTTTGTAGCACAGATTCCACCAGGTAACTTTCCCAACAGCCCTGAGTTTTAATTCAGCTGTCACTACTTGTGCCAAACTCCCAAAGTCCGAATTATTCCTGAATATGTTTTAAACCTCATCTTTTCCAAACCTGCACCATCACTGATGCACAGACTAAAGAATCACTAAAGTCTCGGTAACAGCCATCCTTTCATTGTGCCTTTGTGATATTCCACGAGGTCTTCCCGGGTTCCAGTTAGGCTCTCCTCTTAGTGAGCTGAGGCCGTTCACCCTGATCTGGGCTGACTTCAGTGTGGCACTAGATTGGCTATGTAAAAACACCTGTTGCTTGCTCTTCCATGAGTTTGTACGATGAGTTGTGGGAATCGTGCCCACTCAACTTATATGCACACACTTGGGACAGTTATAAAAATACCACAAGTGGTGCTCATTATTTATCTGACACATCAAAAAGATGCTTTAAAGCTTTTAACTTGATTTTTCAGTGAGCCAAACTTAAGTCATTATTATCACTATTATTATTTACTTGTTTTTTTGAGACAGGGTCTTACTGTGTAGCTCAGGCTGGCCTTGAACTCACAATCTAGTCTAGGCAGGCCTCAAACTCAAGGCAGTCCTCCTGCCTCAGCCCCCAGATGCTGGGGTTACAAGAAAGTGCTACGACATCTGGCTGAAATCTTGATTATTGATCTTTGAATCCCTCAGACATAGCACATGGTCATTTGTCAATCCATACTTTTTATTTTACATATTCATATTTGTATAAATGAATAAGTAATGACTATTGTTTTAAAATTTAATTTATTTAATATTGTATATTTGCCATCCATCATGATTATCTTTCCTGTATTTGCTACACATACATGATGCACCCGAACTATTTGTTTACTTATTCCTACCTTCCCACCACTCTCTCCTTCCTTCTTCTCTTGGCTCCCTTTCAAGCTGTGGTATTTATATCTCCCTCTTTCCTTTTTTCTCTTTTATTTTGTTCTTTACTTGGTTAGTACTTTGCATTTTTCACATGACAGAAACCATGTAATATTTGGATTTGTTTCTGATTTATTTTACTTATCATTATGATTTAAGGAGCATCTAGCTCCTATAAATAGTTCCTACTCACCCTGCTTTATAGCAGAATAATATCCATTTTGTATAACTATCACAGAATACTATTCTATTGTTTATAAATACAGCATTTTATTTTTCAATTTTCCTGTTGACGGCCATGTAGGTTGCTTCTAAGATTTGGCTGTAATTGCACTGCTATAAATATTGATGTAGATGTGTTGCTGTAAAATCGTGCTTTAATTCCTTTGGGAAGATACGGAGAAGGGGAATAGCTGGTCCAACAGAATTTCTAGTTTTAGTTCTCCATACCCACTTCAGTAATAGTTTAAGTAGTTTGCATTCTCACTGACAGGAGAGGAGCCTCCCTTCTTCACCGCAGCCAGCATCTGCTATTATTTGATTTCTTGATGATGACATTCTTTCTGGAATAAGATGCAATCTCAGCAATTTTTTAAACTTGCACTTCCCTGATGGCCAGGGATGTGGAGTATTTTTCACATTTTCATGGCCATTTGTATTTCCTTTTCATTTCAGTAGCCAACATTTGAGTGGGTTTTTTATTTTGGGAGATTTACTTTTTTAGGTCTTTCATAATCTGGGTTTTCCTCTGTCTGAGGTGTAGCTGGCAACAAGTTTCTCCTGTTCTGCAGGCTGTTGCTTTATCCTGCTGATGGCTTGCTTTGCTGTGCACGGGGTGGGGGTGTCGATTTGATGCAGTCCTGTTTGTCATGTCAGTGTCACTTCCTGTGCACTGGGGCTGTGCTCAGAAAATTCTGCCTGTGCCTGTGACTTGGAGAGTTTTACTCACTTCAACTTCTGTAGGCCAAGTGTGTCCAGCTCAGTATTTAGAACTTTGAACCATCCGGATTCCAGCTCAGTGCATACCGAGAGGCATATTTGGGTCTAGCCTTCATCTCCTGCTCAGGTGCAGTTGCTAAAGAGGGTCTTTCCTCCAGCACGCTTTGGCCTCTCTGGTGGCTGAATGTGTCTGGGGTTATTTCTGCATGCTCCAGTCTGTCCCATTGATCCATATGTCTGTCTTTTCTAGTGTAGCTTTGTAGTATAACTTGAAATACAGGATTGTGATGTGCCCTGATGTCCTCCTTTTACCCAAGATTGCTGTTGCTGCTCCAAGTCTCTTCTGAACAGCTGAATGCTTCTTCCAGATCTGTGAGGAATGCTGTTGGTGTTTTGAGTGGAACTGAATTGAATCTGAATATGTTTTGGGAGAATGGCCATTTGGATAATAATGTTTCCGCCTTTCTAGGAACAGGAAATATCTTTTAATTTTGGACATCCTCATCAATGTCCTTTTCAGGATTCCATAGTTTTCACTGTGGAAGTCTTTCACTTCCTTGTTTAGGTTAACTCCAAATATCTAATTTTTATTGGTGCTATTGCAAATGTCATTTTTTCTAAATTCTTTCTCAGCGAGTTCATTATCAGTGTGCAGGAATATTATTGATTTTTTGTGTCAATGTATATCCTGCTACATTACTATATTTGTTATTAATTCTAGAAATCTTTTTGTGGAATTTTTTTTTCTTGTGGCACTGGAGATTGAACTCATGACCTTGCACTTGCCAGGCAGGCACTTAGGCCACTGAGCTAGATCCCAGGCCCTTGTCTTTTTGAGACAGGGTCTTGATATGCTGTTCAGGCTGGCCTTGAGCTCACTTTGTAGCCCAGGCTGGTCTCGAACTCACAACAATCCTCCTGTCTCAGCCTCTCAAGTGCTTGAATTACAAGTGTGAGCCACCACGCCTGGCGTGGAATTATTTTTGACTTCTCTTTAAATGGTCTTGTTACTTGAAAATAATGATAATTTGCAGTCTTCTTTTTATGTACAGATCTGTTTTATTTCTTGTCTTGTTAAATTGGCCTCATTATCTCTGTCTGGGATATTCTCTTTTTTTTTTGAAGTGCTGGTTTTGGTACTCACATATCTCTTAAGATGTTCTTTGTTGTGGAGGGCTCTTCTCTCTCCATCAGTGTTGAAAGATAAGCTTTGTGGGGTATATTTGTCTGGGTTGGATGTTGCTTTTAGGACTATAAATGATTCACTCCAAGATCTTATGGTCTTTAACATTTGTGTTTATAAGTCTTCTGTAATCTTGATGGAATGTTTTCCCTCTTTATGAGATTTTTTGCTTTTCTCTGACAGCTTTTAAGATTCACTGTGATGTGTCATAGGGAGCCCTTTTGGTTGTTAATTGATGTTCAGAAAGCTTCAATTTCCTATGTGTTGAAATTTTTCCTTATATTTGGAGATTTTTCTATTATGATTTCTATAAACAGAATTTTTTAAATCTATCTCTACTGTCTTCTAAATTTCTATAAAAATAATTCATCATGATTTTACATTTTACCCTTGATTTCTGAAACTGTGCCTTCAGATTGGTCATGTCCGTATTTATGAATTCTATCAATTTTTCTATGTCCATATTACTGTGTACCATCTTTCATAAACTCTGTATCTTTGGCACTTTTGTCATTTTGGAGCCATTTTGGTCAGCTCTTAAAATCTTTTGTGTTTCTCTCCCATGTCCACATTGGTCAGACTTTAAGTTAGTTCAATCATCTTGTTGGTCATGTCCTCCTTGAACTTGCTGTGTCTTTTTCATTCTTTAGTCACATCATACTGCTCTCTGCCCAGTGTTTACTTTCCTTTCCTCTTCACTGATGTCCACTGGGTCTTCTTCGAAAGAGTTGGGATTCTTTGGAGGCATTTTGTTGCCTTGTTTTTTCATGTTCATGTCTCTCTGTGTGTGTATGTGTATGTGCACATGTGTGGGTGCATGCACATGTGTTTGTGATATATTTTGTTTTTGGTGTTGAAGGCTGAGATCATATAGAGTGAGGACTTAGTTGTTCTCATGAGGAATTCTTTACTTAGATTGTTTTTCAGATATGTGTTCATGGGTTCCTTTCTTCAGAGACATCATTTGTCCTTGCAGCCTATTCAATTTAATTAGGTTGAGACCTGTCACTCCACTGTAGAGAGAGAATCTCTACTGCTTGCTGGCAGTGTCAATAGAACAAGCATAGTCAATCATAGACATTAAACCCACTTTGGTAACTCTGTTCTTTTCTCAGCACCCATTACAGACTGTCCTGTACTAGGATGTGGCAGTGAGGGGCACAGAGACAATGGGTAAAGGAAAGTGCTTGTGTCCATGCAAAGGGAGGAATGCAAGAGAGCTGCTGGTGGCCAAAAAGGACATAAATTGAACAACGCACTTTGCTGGAGTTATGCTCTGGCAGGCGCAGACCCTGTTTGGGAGTGTTTGTGCACGCAAGGGGCTGCACAGCAGGAGGTGGAAATGTACTTAGAGATCGCATGAGACTGTGAGGTTGCTGCTCTCTGTGAAAGTGTTTGTGGACAGCTTCGTTTGTCTCTTGTAAGCCAAGTTTTGTTAGTATTACCTGACATGCCCTTAACTGGTCCTGTTTAATTTATAGCACTGGGTTCTCCTCATTTTCTAAAGCACTGATTGAGTCCCAGCTTCTGTTCAGGCTCCTAGACGAAGAGAAGAAGGAGGGAGGCAAGGTGTCTGAGTGAGGAGTAGCAAAGGACTAAGGGTCAAGTAGGAGAGAAGCAAAGTCCAGAAAGGCAGACACTAAAAGAGATAGCAGGTTGAGGCAGAAACCGCTGGAGTTTGAAATGTTTTAATCATTCAATACTGATAAAGAAGAACCAAAAGAAGAATGAGTAAGAAAAATGTAAAGAAAAAGGAGAAAAGAAACTAGATAAAATGAAAGCCAATCAGAACACTACAAGTCCAAAAAATATTAAGTTTACAACAACAATAATTATCAACAAAAAATGAAAATAAAAGCCCTTACATTGTTTTATAGCCCGAGCGCCTGGCTCTCACGCAGCTCTTCTCTGGTGTTGCTGCTTGCTTTGTGCTAACTTTGCAACTCCCTGTGGGCCAGACCATCACCCGGCAGGAGCCTCGAGCACCGTTCCACGCTCCTAACTCTGATCCTGGTCTCTAGCTGCAGGCCCTGTCCCACTGCAGACATCTGTATCCAACTACCTGGATCAGTTCGGAGGTCAGGTACTGTAGACATTTCCGTGTGTCCTCCGCAGATTCGCTGTGCATACGGGGCAGCTAAGACACCGCTGTCCCGGGTGCTGATCCCTGAGGCGGGCTCTCCGGTTCAGTCCCCCTGCAGAAACTGCGGGAGGGTGATCTCTCTCTCGGTGCCGGAGTCCTGCAGTTCTGAGTCGTTCTCTGACTCTGCACCTTGTCATCATCATAGAACTGCTTTTCCGTTCCTTTTGCAGCTCACGGCTGGGCCTTCCTGGAGACCTGCTTGCCATGGTGGGTGCGGTGCTACACTCCACATAGAGCACTCCATCGAATGTGGGAGGAATAAGCAACTTATTATCATTATTATTAAATGTGCCTTTGTCGGGGAAATCTCTCTCCTCAGTGTCCCGCCAATCTCAGGGTCCAGAGGTGGGCGCGGTGCTCCTTGTACCAGAACCTAGTTCTGTTTTTGGCCTCCTCAGTCTCTGGGTTGGAGCTGTCTAACTGTGTGGTCCCAGTGGGGGTCAGCCAGCCTGTGGGTTCATTCAGTCCTTGGGGCCCTCTTACCCCTCTCTGGCCAGTCCTGTCCCCAGACATCACTGACACCACATCTGGGTGAGGCTGGAGTACCGGGACTGGCCATGCAACAGTTTCCCCTCTCTGAATCTCTGAGTGCTGCGTTTGCTTCAGCTCGTTTGCTTTCCATTTAGCATCAGACTTTATCATTTGCCTATGCCTTAAGATTACTGCTTTTCTCCAACACTGAATCAGAGGCCCTCACTGCACTGTCTCCCTGTTTTGGTTACTTTTTCTCTAGTTGCTGGGACAAAACACCTGACACCCAAAATTAGGAAAGAAAAGGTTTATTTAAATGCTTACAGCTCATGGTGGTTTCAGTCCATAATCAGCTGGCTCCAAAGTAGGGTGGCATGGCACTGGGGCAACACTTCAAGGCAGCAGCCAGAGCAAAAGAGCAAAAGGCAAGCCTCTTCTCTACCCTTAAATTGTACACAGGCCACCCCCCCCTCCCGGGATGGGTGCAGCACTCACAAAATATCCTTGCCCTCCTTTGCACAGGTTGAGGATATTTACAAAGTAAGAACCCTGGCTTCCTGCTGAGTCTCTCAGTTAAACTTCTAAACTTCTCAATTCAGCACAATGTATTAACCATAAGACTCCCCCTAGCTGACTATCTCTCAGTAGTGTATAATCATACTAGTCAGTGCTTGTTAAAGTCAGCTGTAGAAGCATGTGAATGTCTATTTGTGTGCTGGAGACCTAGAAGGACCCAGTCAAGGGCTTGGAACTTCCAACAATGTCCCCTGTAAGTCCGTATTGAGGACCTGTGCCAGGAAGGCCCAACTACCTAATGGTGGAAGTCAGAGAGTGCACCAGGGGGAGGAAGGATCTGTGCCAGCAGCTGAGGGATCTGCAGTGGAGCCAGGAAGCCACGCTCCAGGTGAGGACCAGAGCTCTACAGAGGAGAACCGCAGCCTCCTTGGGGGCCACAAGCACCCCAGCTCTGCAAAGGATGAGAACAGCTGAACAGTGCAGATCAGGAAAGCCAGGCACGGCAAACTTCTCCAGGAGAATCCATGCCCAGAACCACACTGATTCAGTTCAGCTGGCTGTCCCCATTTAAACTGACCATTAGTTAACCCACCACAATGATACTGTTTCAAATTAAAAAATAAAGCACAATAATATGGGATAGTTACATAGGACAGAAAGACCCGTGACATGATCGTAATGCCCTCGGGAGCAGCACTACTGTGTTACTGGAACCCCTCCCCAAGTAGCTGCTCTCCCAGGGGTGGGGACTGTAATACACCTCTCCAAGAAGCTCCAAGTGCTGGCCATAGTTCTGGCTTGTTGATCACCCTTCATTTTTAGTTGCATTTCATAAATTTATATTAAATTGTGTAATGCCCAAACAATTAAAGTAATTGTAATTTAATAAGACAAACTTTTTAACATTTGTGTGTTAGAATAAATTCTTCTAAAACAATCGTCCATAGAATCTCATGAAACTGACAGCACTCTGTCCAGCACTGCAGGTCACTGGCCCTGTCTATCAAAGCAGGGAACTCTATGTTGCCCTATGTGTGTCACCCTCACAGGAAAAACAGAAAACAGTATTTTTAAGGTCACTGATGGAACCCTAAAATTAAAATCAAATGATATACACCATAATGTAGCACAGTTAAAACAATTTTACAACAAAATGCATTTAAATAATGACATAAGTGACAAAACAGTACAAAAGATACATATTCAAGGGCTGCGGATTTAGCTCAGTGGCTCAAATGCTTGCCTGGTAAGTGCAAGATTGTGAGTTCGATTCCTGGTACCAAAAAAAAAAGATATATATTCATATTCTTAAATCTAAATATATGAGTTCAACAAGTCTCAAAAATTGTTTAAGAAAGTTATGTAATAATTCACATTTTATAGACTAAAAAATGAAATGCAGTCATTTGAACCATAGAAGTACACTAAAATGCTAATGTTATTCAGGTGTTACTTCTCTACCACAAAATAAAAACACATCAATTTTCTCCCTTATCAAATAGTACCATAGAGCAAATAATTTTAGTAAAAATATCTTTAGTAGATTTAACAAAGCATGCCTAAATAAACAAATAGATGTTTCAAAAGTGAACAAACAAGTGTTTATTTTCAGCTTGTGTCAAACATTTAACAAGCTTCCGAGAAGAAGCTCAGGCTTGGTTATGATTCTGATGAAGTCCAATCGTTTAAAGCATAATGCTAGTTTCTGCATAAATAACCATCATCTTTTATATATAAATTCATGCATATATTCATCAGTGTAAAGTGAGTGATTGATTTGGAAATTTGTGACTAGAAATTGTTTACAAGTAATGCCAGATCTGTTTAAAGTTGTATTTATATCCACATATGGAAATTTGTTTACTGTTATTCCCAAGGTCTTCTCTAGGTCTCAACACAAACAGATATTGGATACTTGGAAAAGCCACACATATATACATAAGCACATGCACCCGTGTGCTTATACTCTTTTGTTTGTTTGTTTGTTTGGTACTGGGGATCAAACTCACAACCTTGTGCTTGCCAGACATGTGCTTAAGCCACTCAACTAAATCCCTGGCCTGACGGGTGCTTATATGTAAAAGTCAAATATTTCCAAATAAAAATACATGTTATGTACATTAAGCATATGTATGTACAATATGCATTAACTAAAAACTAGAATGACAAGGATCCAAATTAAGTGTTGGCACTACAAAATATATTAAAAGAGTTTTAATTAAATAGGAAATAATATTCCCTGTTTATTAATAATGTACTTCCTTTTAAATTTGGTCATATATATCCTGTAGAAATGGTTCAATATTTCAGTATATAGAGCTCCTAAAATACAAATAAATATTTAATTTTGCTTTGTGCTAAATATTTAGAAGTTAGTTGAGTGATCTTTATTTTGAAATTTGAAGAAAAAAGAAAAACCTCAGCTGCAACAAAGATATTTAATACTTTAAATATCCACATTTAAAGTATTAATAAATACTAATTTTTTTGTCCTTAAATGTAAGGAAGCTTATATTACTGATATTATCAACATGCTTATCATTTACAACCCATTGGAACAATAGTGCTAAGTTTTATAAGGTTATAGATACATTATCAATGAATTTAAAATTAACTTTATACTTTGGAAACATTTTCATTAAGTGTCTTATTTCACCTTAATTCCTTATGATTTCAAGTTCATATGTTATTGTCCCAATTATTGTTAAACATGTCACAAAATTTCATATTTGCTACTTTTTAAGCTCTGATCACATGGCATCAAGACCTAGGTTCAAACCTCCTCTGGTGGGTGTGGAGATCTGAGATGGTTATCCGGGCCTGGAACCTCCCTCCAGCTGCAGAGCCTCTGGGGCTTGACGCCTGAGCCAGGTGTGATGCGATCACTAACTCAGCGGCACCGTACAGAGACCTCCTGCCTTCCTCGCCACGTTCACCTGCTCCTCGTGTGCTGTCCTTAGTGACCTCTGCTCTGCGCCCTGCAGAGCCTCCCCACAGCCCAGCTTGCACAGCTGGGCCAGGTGGAAGCTCTCTGCTGGGCTGCTTTGTCAGTGTAACTGCGTACTGTCAGAGATGCGCACAAAGGCAAAACTCATGTGGCTTGAAATTCAAGTATGTTTTCCATAGTTTTTAAGCCATCCCACTCTAATATTAATTTCCAGTTCACTTTTATTTTGGAAATAGAACCTTTGGGGAGTGTGAGGATTCCTTGCTGATTCTCATGAGCCTAAGTAACTGATATTTTAATTAAAATAGATGATTTTCAGAATTAACTCCATTTTGAACTTCTCATACCCTGAGCTATAATTGAACCAAGGCATTGGCTGGCAACTTTGACAGCTGTTCCTCCAGAGGGTGCAGCAGCTCAAGTCCGGGGCTTGTCCCTTGCAGGGCGGAGGGGCACCCTGAATTTGAGTGCTGTTCTTTGGGGACAGTAGATAGTAGGCATTGCACCAAGGCCTTGGCTGCCAGCTGGAATGATGCGACCCTGTCCTCTGGAGAACTCGCTCTGCAACGTCGGTGTCATTGGGGGCTCTGCTCAGGTGGCCAGTCCTGTGCCCCTTCCTGACAACTTGACGACATCTGGGCTTGTTCTAAGGTCACTCTGGAGAGACAAGGTGCACAGGTCATTTGCACAATCTTTTCCAAGGACACATGGTGCTCCTACTCCATGCCTGGGTTATTTTCTTTTACTTATTCAGGCTTATGTTTTCACACGCTCCTTACTCAATTTGCTTATTCTCCTTTTGTGCTTTTCAATAAGCAGATTGCTTCAGGAACTATCATTATCTCAGTTGATTGTTATTACTTTAGAGAATAAAGGGCTTGGGGCTACAGTTTACTATTAACTCATCTATCAAGCTTGAAGTGCTAGGTTCAACACACAGCTCTGGGAGATGAGAGAGGAAAGGAGAACAGAGAAGGGAGGAGAGGATTGGAGGAGAAGGAGAGACCTACTCTTCTTGGAGTTATTATAGTCCCTGAGGTTTAAATTCTCACCAAGTTTTGGAGTATGGAACCAATCTCTGTCATGACGAACTTCAAAAGTTGAGATTTAGGTTAAATACAGTCATAAAGGTGTGATCCTGGGAGTGTTCACTGCCAACTTGATTGGCTTGAGAGATGCTTAGAAAATTAGCAAAGCACCCTTCTCTGTGTGTGGGTGGGACAAGGGGACATGACCTTGGGGACAACATCTTCATCTCTGATCCCTGCCTCTCCAGTTGTCTTTCCCTGCTCCCTGTTTCCCAGCTGCCATGATGCAAGCAGGTCTGTTCTTCCACACTTCTGCTGTGATGTTTCTCCTCTGAAGTCAGATGACCAGGGACTAAAAGCTCTGAAACTACAAGCCAGAGCAAATGTCTTGTCTTTAACTTTGCCGCCTTCAGGTATTTTGTCTCAGTAATGGAAAACTGACCAATACTAACCTTTATCCAATAATCCTGGAGTCTTTACAAGAGAAAAAAGCTGGACAAAGTGGGGCATTCCAGCAATCTCAGAACCCTGGGAGACTGAGGTAGGGAGAATGAGAGGTCAAGCCTAGTCTGGATAGCTTGAGGATGTAATAAGACCTTGTTTCAAAATAAAAAATAAAATAAAGATTATCTTGTTTACTTTTCTTGTTGTGGAGACAAACTGCCCAATACCTATAATTAAAGAAGGAAATGTTCATTTTAGCTTACAGTTTGTAGAGGTGTGGCCAACAGTTAGCTGGCTCTAAGGCATGGCAGAGGGGCATCACAGAGGAGAAACAGTCCATGGCAAGCAAGCAGGAGGTAGCAAGGAGCAGCAGAAGAAGTGGCAGAAGCAGCAGTAAGCTGGTCTCTTTCTTTTGTCCTTTCCAAGCTACCTGGATTCTGGCAGTGTCACCCACACCTAGCGTGGCCCTTCCCATTATCCACACCCAGAAATTTGCTAGACCATTCAATGGAATAATTCGGTAGTCATCCACCCTTAATCTCAGCACTACACCCTTATTTCCAGCATCACACACCATAGGTCCAACCACCTCTGAAAGGCCTGCCTATGACCACATGAGGCTTTGGGGTACATCGAGATACAACCCATAACAAGCATTGATGATGTAGCTATATGAGAAGGGCCTCGGTTTGAGCCTC